>PVKA01027561.1:0-30378 GCA_004027165.1 Ctenomys sociabilis
AGGCAAAAGAGTGTGGAAAGTCACCTATATCTTAAAGAGCTTGACCCAGAAGTGACCCTCAAATCCAGTTATACTTTACTGGCATAAACACAGTGACAGGACCAGGAAACACTGCCTCTGATAAGACAGCCAGTTCTTAGAAAATTAATGCTTTCCATAATTCCTAATTCTCATTGTTTTTCACATTTTAACATCATTTCAATTAAAATGTATTGTTCAATCAATGACAATTTAACTAGTCAACATGAATTCAAGTTGGTAGCCCATTTTCCTTCTCAGTAGTACATAAATGCTACAGGGCTCACAAACAATGGAAGCTTAGATTAGGTGAAATTTGGGTAATAATATGGAAGAAGTGCCAGGGATACAATCCAGTAGCATAGGTGCCTGCCCTGCAAGCACAAAGTCCTGAGTTCAATCCCCACTTCAAAACAAAACAACAGAAAGAAAAAGAAAACAAAGCTTTCCTTTGGCTGGGGAGATAGCTTAGTGGTCTAAGCATCTGCCTGGAAAGGCAAGGACCCAGGTTAGATGCCCAGTACCTCATGCTGTGCAGGCCCTGGAACCCCAGGCACATTGTAACAGCCTCAAAGCTGGGAGCTGTGGCACATGCCTGTAATCCCTGCACTAGTGAGGCTGGGACAGGAGGATCGCTGCAAATTTAAGTAGTATAGTGAGACCCTGTACCAAATACATGAATAAGTAAAAGGTTTTCTAAAATTTTAAAAAATAATATGGAAGGAAGAGCAAAAATGTTGGCTTTTCCCCAGTCTGTTATTTTTTTTTTTCAACCAATATCTATATTTACATCTTTCTTTGTCCCAAGGCCAGGTGCTAAAAATCTGATCCAATTAAAACATACCACACAAAATCTGGCAACTGTGGATAGGATGAGCCTTCCCAGAAGATGAGCTCTTCTCAGCACAGGCTGTACCAACCCAGAAAGACCTTACCTGAAGCAGGCATCATGGAATCTCAGTTCTCTGCAAGTCTAAGGCAGGAGGATCCTAAGTGAATCCAGTCTGGTCAACGTTGCAAATCTGTAAGATCCTGATTCACAGTAAGAGGTTATGTTTGCAACTCAGTTTGAAAGCTGGTTGATTCCTCAATACTGAAAAAAAAAAAAATCATCTACCTTCCTTATACAGAAGGAAAAAAATAGGAGTAAGACGATCTCCATTGGAGAAAATGAAGAATTGTGAAAGCTTAACATTCATGGAGCCATTGTAACAATGGATTCTGCCTTTCAAGTTATAATTTTTAAAATACTTTACTAAAAAATTAATTCTTTTATTTTGCTCCTGAAGTATTTATACTTTTTTTGTTGCCAGAACCCAGGATCGAACTCAGGGCCCTTGCGCTTGCCAGGGAAGCGCTTATTCCACTGAGCCATCTCCTCAGCCCCCTAATTTTTTTTATTTTTAATTTATTTATTTGTATTTTAACTTGAAGAGTGAAAAATAGAAGAAAAACAAAGAGAAAAAATGACAAAAATAAGGTAACATACAATAATACATATGTTACAGATTTTCAGATCAGCAGTCCACAATAGAAGCAGGTTATCCACAGAAGTTGTTGACTTGAGCCATTCACAGCTCAGTATAATAATATGACTTTACTTTATATACCTCCATTTTTATACTTTTCTGCTGGATGGTTAAGACTGACTTTAAGCAAGACCTATACAACAAGAAATGTAACTTTTGTATCAGATAAGGTCCATGAGGTACCCTCAAGGTGTATCCTGTAACCCTGTACTGCACTTTGTAGATCCCTTGTCAGTGTCAGCCTTGTGGATGAGTCACAGACATTGCTTGACCAATTTGCTCTTTGTGGAAGCCTGAGAGAAAGTTTTCTCTCCGTTTGACTTTCATTAGGCACACTATACATCATTGATTGCATTCTTCTGTGGCCCCATAATCTCCTGGATCAGAAAATTTGGGGCACAACTGAGTTACATGATGTTACAGTACAAATTCTCCTATGTCCTGAACTTGAAAGGCTAGGGCCAAAATGTTGGCTGACCTTGCAGCCTTTCTTTTTCTCCAATTTTTGATCTGCAAACTTAGGTCCAAAAAAATTAATTAATTGATTAAAATAAAGTGCTTTACCAGTGTATAACCTGCTTCTCCATGTTTCTAGATCCCAGTATCTATTCTTTTCAAACTGGCTACCCAAGTGTTGAGCCAATGATAGCTCCTTTGAGGATTTATTATAGCAATACTTCTTTCAAGGTATCAATGTTTATGCTAATTAAGACAGTGGTAGCAGAGTAAATAACAAATCCACAATATACATCTCAGTGGAGTTTTATCTCTCACTCTTTTCAACCCTAAAGGCAGTTACCCTTCTACTGGTGGTCATCTTTTTTCCATATTGTATCACAGGTGTTCACCCCTCTTCTCTCTTGTGACCCAGTCTTCCAGAGGCTTTGTTTTCAAATAATCCAGCTGGTGGAAGAAGGAGGAGGCTAGGGGCAGTATTTCTTCTTCAGTATTAATCTTAAAATATCACACACCACTTCTGCTGGTGCTCAGTGGGCTAGAACTAGAAGGTCACACCAGGTGCAAAGAAATAGGGAGAAAAAAAGGTCCTCGATTGGACAGCTCCCTATCCTCTGAAGAGGTGGCAAAAATCTTTCCAGATGGCTAGCTGTTTCTAATAGAAGAAGACAAGAATTAAATCTTGAATGACAAATGAGTAGTTGCAGGAGGAAATATTTTTTGGAAACTTCAATTTTATTTGTTGTCTTCCCTTTGTTAGTACATGTTTGCAATACATAATACATGCATTTATGATGGGGAATTGGCACGTGTACATATTGTATCTTAATTCTTGTAACTTAGCTTTCTCCCTCCCTCCTTCCATCTTCCCCGTCCTCAGGGTCCCTTCCGAGCTCTACGAAGTCTGTCTCCCTTTCCTATCATCTTTTATTTTGCTCTTGAACTATTTATACTTTGTGTTTCTCATGGAAGAGTAACCATGTGGCATTTCATTTTTTGTGTTGTATTTTTTTTTAATTTAGCATTATGGTCTCAAGGTACATCCATGTGGGGAGAAATTCTTAAAATATTACTAAAATATTACTCAAGAATTCTTTAAGGGGTGTCTTACTCACCTTTCTTCTTGCTGCAACGAAATACCAGACACCTAAAGTTAAAGGACAAAGGGCTCATTTTGGATCACAGTTTGTAGCGGTTTCAGACCCTAATCAGTTGGCCCCAAGACAGGATGACATGGCAAACAGGTACCACACGGGAGAAGCAATCCATAACAATGAGGGGCAGGGAGAAGGCAGCAAGCAACAAGCAGCAAGCAATGGCAGAGGCCTTCATTCTGTCCTTTGTACCCCATTTGCACTGCCCACTCTTAGGACAGGTAGATGGAGATTTTACATTCAAGTCAAATTGATGGGGGGCAGCCAGGTGTTTGAGCCTTATCCAACATGTTGAGCTAAACAAAGAAAAACTGTTCTGGGGCTTCTGAGGGGGAGGCAAGTTGTGGGAAGACAAGGCAAGGAAAAGCGTGGTAAGTCCAAGCCATCTTGTTACACAGACAATAGCATCTTAGGAAAGGAGTTATCACCAGGAACAACTCTCTTTTTGGTATAGGCATTCTTACAAGTGGAAATTCCTTGTATAAATATAAATTTCTTTTAAAAATTGGAAAACACATACTCTACTTTTAAGAGTTGTAGATGGGAAAAGAACTTTTCCTGCACCTGTTGATTCTCAGTTGTCTTCAATTCAAAATAATCCACGTGCCAAAGAGGCATATTTTTGGCAGGGTCATATTCTGATACCTTTCAACGTACACCAATTATTTCTCTTAATGAAAATTCACAGATTTCTAACGTTTCATGGGGAAGATTTGAAAAGTACTAAATTAGAAGTTGATGAGTTTTCACTGGCTCACAGGTCACAGCTGCAGGAGTGGATCTTCAGTTTTCACATCTAGAGACTGAAGAAAGAAAAAAAGAGTGGAACACTGGGAAAGATGCTGTCACTGTGGAACAATACCATTTTAAAGAAAACCTTTCCATTGCTCAGATCCAGAACGTGGGGAGAGAATCCTATTTATAGTACAGGTGGCTTCTACTGAGTACCAGTTGGCAGTACAAGACAAAGCCCACTCATGGCATTGGAAGATATAAGCACCTAATTATATCACAAGAGCCCAAGAAGAAGAAGGGAAAAAGGGGAAGTGAGATCAATTAATTTGGGGACAGATTACGAATATGTAGTTTTAAACATTTGGCTGACTGCATATGACATGAGTCTGGCAGAAAGTTGTTCTCAGTATTACACAATCTCTGCAACCGGCTCTCCATCAAAGTTGAGGACAGTTACATGAGGCCCACCATAAGCCGTGGAAGTGCTCCACATGCAGGACCAAAGCACCAGAATATTCCTGGACTTGGGCCTTACCACCCATGAGTGAGTAGCTCAGATCAGCAGTCTAAGTGCTATATTTGCAGAGATTTTCTTGGAAATGCTCCAGAGCAATCTTACTGAAGGAGTCAGGTTGTCAGTGAGGGAGCATACTGAAGAGGACAAGATGCAAGCTTGTCCGGAACTGGAAGAACTGCTGGCCACGTTGAACTAGCTCTTGCAGGCCATTTCCTGATGGCACTGGTGACACTGCCAAGCAGAAAACTTCCTGAGAGGATGAACTTGAGCCAGAGAAGAGCTTGACCCTTGGGCTTAGAAGGAGAGCCTGACCCTTAGACTTTATTCTGCCTTTTCCTGCACACAGGAGTGTTTCCTCTCCTCTAGCCTGGTTGTTAGCTGTTCTTAGCACTCACCTTTAAGGTAATCTGGAGTGTCATCTAATAAAAATCTGTGACTACTGAAAAAAAAATAATAAAAGAGAAGAAATTGATGATAGATGAGTGATGAGTATTAATACAATCTAAGCACAAATGCAAATGATTTACACAAAAAATGCACACCAGTCCATGGTTGGTTAAAAACTGCAAAGATTCAGAACATGCTTTTGGAAAAAAGTATACTTTGTACAATAGTCAAAATTAAGAAATTAGGGCCGGCCGATTGGATTAAAGCGTCTACATAGACAGATGCAGGGACTTGAGTTCAATCCCCTGGGCTGCTGTGATGACCCCGCCCCCAGGGCACGCTGAGATGATAACTGAGACTGGGCCTAGTGGTGGGCACCTGTAATCCCAGCACTTGGGAGGCTGTAAACAAGAGGATTATTAGGAGTTCAATCCAATCGAGACCCTGTACACCCTGTACACCCTGTCCTCAACACACACAGACACACAAAAATTAAGAAATTAAAGTTCATTATAAAGATCTTGCTGTCTGAGAAATATTTCCCAATTCTATAAAGTGTGGACCATTAGCTTTATCAATAATGCTTTCTGAAATCTCACAGAAATTCTAACTTTCTAAGAGAATTGTATCCTTTCTGGTAATATTATTGACTCATAAGCCTTATTTTCCTTCTAATCTTCAGGGTCAGTTGACTCTGCTGAAACACTGAAAGGGGGAAATTCTTGAGGTTCAGTTACAGGAAGGAAATGATAGAACTCACCCATGAGAGACCAAATGTAACAAGAGACCGAGGGCCAGCCCATCTGAGTTTAACTGAACAGTATGACAGTGTGGGGATGAACAACCATGAGAACATCAGAGCAAGAAGCCCTGATCTGGGAAAGGACAGCCTTGTAGAGATGGCCAAAGAAACTCCTTCAAAGAAATTTCTCAGGTACTACCATTAAATGAGATAAGGTAGGATTAATGACTATTGTCTGGCTTCATTGTCATCCTAAGATGTTTCTCCACTTTTCACTGTTCAACATCCATTCCTTTTCCTGGGCTCCTGAGCCTTAAGTCTTTTAAATGGATGTGGCAAAGAATAGAGGTGTTTGGGGCCGGGGAGATGGCTCAGTGGAATAAGCACTTCCCTGTCTAGCACACGGGTCTGGGTTCAATCCCCAGTTCTGTGGAAAAAAAAAAATACAAAATAGAAGTCTTGGGCCAGGCGTGGTGGTGCATGCCTGTAATCCCAGCACTCGGGAGGCTAAGGCAGGAGGATTGTTGTGAGTTCAAGACCAACCTGAACTTCATAGTGAGACCCTGTCTCAAAAAGACAAAAAAAAAAAAAAAGTCGTCTTTGTTCATTTTCTGTCACTATAACAAAATAACCAAGGCTAGGTACTTTATAAAGAATTCAAGTAGCTTGCAGTTTTGAAGGCTCAGTGGCCTCTCTGGCTTGACTTTGGGGAAGGTTTTTTACCTGAGTCACAACATTGTAGGTGCATCATAGTGGGAGGGTGTGTGACAATGAGAAATCACAGGATAAGACAGGTAGTGAGGGAGATGCAGGAGCTGGGGCTGTTCTTTCTACTGCCCTTGTTCTCAAAACACTCAGAGGCTTTGCACAAGAACACTAATCCTTCTAAGAGTTGTTGCCCCAGTAACATAACCATCCCTTACACCACTTTTTTATTGTTTCCTTTTGACAATGTTGAGGATTGAACCAGGCTTTCACACTGAGCTACATCCCTGGTTCATTCACCTTTTTTTTTTTTTTTTTTTTTTTTGCAGAAGCGGGGATTGAACTCAGGCCCTTGCACTTGCCAGGGAAGTGCTTATTCTAATGAGCCGTCTTCCTGGCCCCTTGTTCACCTTTTTAAAAGTTGTTTTGTTTTTGACACAAGGTCTCACTAAGTTTCCCAGGCTGGGCTTGAACTTGTGATCCTCCTGCCTCAGCCTCCCAGAATGCTGGGATTACGGGTATGTCCCATTAACCCCATGTTAGGACCCACCTTTGAAAGATTCCTCCACTTCCACATCACTGCACTGAGGATGAAGCTTCCAGAAGATAACATTTTGGGGGAACACACTCAAAACATCTCCAAGAAAGGACTGGTCAAATAGCTCAGTGGATTAAAGCACCAGCTTAGGCAGAATGCAGCTGCCGGGGTTTGATCCCCAGTGTGCTGTGCCAGCCCCACCCACAGGTGCACTGACACAGCATAGTGGCACATGTACTTGGGAGGCTGAAAACAGGAGGATCACTAAGAGTCAGATCTGTGTAATGAGACCCTGTAGATCCTTACTAAATACAAAAGTAATAATAATAATAAAAGAAAAATATATCCAAACTACATTAGTATGGAAGGGTTCCAAATTTATACCAAAAGAGAACGAGGAACAAATGTTTCATCCCAAGAGTTTTTCCAGCCCAGAAACTACCTGCACACCACAGAGTGAGATATCCTAGGAGACTCACATGCTCACCTTGTTCTGATCGCTTTTATAACAAACTCTGGAGTGCTCTCTTAAGAGAGTGACTATCATTGCTTGTCAACCTTCTGGCTGAGATCAAGTAGAGACTGACAGACAAATAGACAGGGACCAGGAAATAAATGTTCAATTGGTCTGTTTGTTTTTTCAGTACTGGGCAATAAACCAGTGCACTGAACTGTATCCCTGTGAGTTTTGTTGTTAATTGCTTGTTTTGTTTTGCTCTGAGGCAGTTTAGTGAAATCTTAAGTCACCCTGACTCCTGCCTCAGTTCCCCAGTCTCCTGCCTCCGCTTCCAGAGTGCTGGAAGTAGAAGCACACATCACTGCACCAGGGATTTCACGTTTTTTTCTAGTACTCCAGATTCCAGATCACTACTGAAAATTGGAAGATCTGTTAGCCTTGAGTGGGCAGCATTCGCCCTTGGCAGTAACAAGAGTTGAGCAGCTCCAACAGTCTTGGGACACTGGTTGTGTTCCTTGGCTTTCCACAGTCCCTGCTTTCCCTGCTTGAATGTATATAAGTAACCTGCCTGGACTCCATGGGCAGCCCTTGAGTTTGCAACCTTTACTAGAACAACATGCTAATTTTGCAGATATATAAATGACGCCTGGAGAAGCTAAAGCACTGATTCCCCTGTGCCACTTTTTCTAGTAGATTCTATATGTTGATGCTCTTCCATACATTACTTTTCCCATCCCACACCTTTTCCAGTACATGATGACACTGATTCGGCAATGGAAATGAGATTTGGAACGTAAGCATATAATCTGAAACAAATTATATTGAAAGCAAGAAAAGACAAAAGGGATAGCAAAAGGAAAAGTTAGAGACAAACTCATGAGGCTTCAGTGGGAAGTTATTAATAGGAAAATGTAGAAGGAAAGAGAGATTCCATGTGAAGGAAGAACAAAGGGGAGAGACACATGTGGAGCTAAAGGCAGAAGGCAGGAAAGAGTAAGAGATACCAGATTGATCCGCTCTTGTACAGGAGAAAGAAGTAGCAAGAGAGGAAACAGAGAGAAGACTTAAAAAAATCCTCAAGCCGGGCGTGGTGGCGCATGCCGGTAATCCCAGCACTCAGGAGGCTGAGGCAGGAGGATTGTTGTGAGTTCGAGACCAGCCTGAGCTACAAAGTGAGTTTAAGGCCAGCCTGAACTGCATAGTGCACCCTGTCTCAAAAAGACAAAAAAAAAAAAAAAAAAAAAAAAAAAAAAAAAAAAAAAAACCTCTAAGTGAAAACAGATTAAAAAAAGGATTATTTATTTGCAGAAAAAATGTGAGAGGAAAAAAAAGAAAGAAAAAGAAAAGCAAGAGTTACCTGAAAAGTGTAATGATTTGGAGGAAAAGTGCTTCAGGAAAAAAAATGAAAACATTTTTCTTGAATCTAAAGCATACTACCATAATCTACCCTAAAAATGCGTCTCTGGCCCACGGATTGTTTTGAACCAGTGACAGTTGACAACCAGCTGTGAGAGTAAAAGCTGTTTACCTCCTCCAGCCTGAAAAGAGGTTCCCCTTTTAGAAGGGAGATTTACATTTATACAGGAAACTTCCTTGTGCAAAGTAAGAGGGAGAGCTACTCCTGGAAGGGACTCTGGTCGCCCGAGATGCTCCTATCTGCATAACAAGGCAGCTACGTTTGTCATGCGGTCGCCCCTCTACTTCCTGTGGCTGGCACTTTCGCTTTGTTTAGCCCAAGATCCTGTATAAACCTCGATTACCTCGCCCTTCCTTGTTTCCTGCGTCTTTGTAAACGCCAGTGAGCAGGTGGGTACCTAATTAAACTGTTTTTCTCTTGTTGTTTTCTTTTGTCAGTTTAATTTCCTCTGTCCCAGTTGAAAAGCCTAGGGTGGAAGAAGGAAAAATCTGCAACACCTAGAGTTTTGGCAACCGCTGTGCAAAGATGGGGTGCCCCAACCGCTCTGGAGGCTGAAATGGAAATCTCATAAGCCCTCCCAAGTCAGCCTCCTGGATTTTGCCTGCAGGGTTTGTTTCAATAATGTTCATAAAAGTCTCTTTGTCTCTTCATTTCCAAATGAGGAGAATATTTGAAGACTTAGTTCTTTGGATTGGGACTTTTATAAACTTAGTTTGAATCGACATTAGTTATTGATCTTTAGCCTCCCCAAAGGACAACGTTTTCCTTTGTCTCTGGTTGTTTTGTTTTGTCTTTGTCTATCATTTATTATAATGAGAATGATGATGGGGTAAAACACAGCACACAGGTCCTATACGCCTGATGTTCAAGCCTGCCTCACAGACTGCTGAGGTTACCTGTAGCAGCAGACCAACATCTGTGCAGACTGTCTTCATGGTGGGTCACTAAAACTCAAAACAAAACAAAAACTGGATGATATTCTCCTTCTGTTTTATTCTGTGTCCTGAGAGCTTGGCTTTGTAACTGTTATGGTCACTTACAACCCAGTCTAGTTTCTGCCAACCCAGAGGATGTGGCTGACATCCATCAGGTAGCCAGCGGGCTTGGAACCAAAGACGTAAGATGCAGGGAAGATTTTCTTCATCAGATTAAGCTCAGTCGGGGCAGTTTGCTTTCATAAGGAGCCCCAGCCCACTGGGGCGTTGTCATCTCTGCACTTGTTGCCTTGTTTGTGCTGGGAGGGAAGGCCCATCCCAGCAGCAGTGCTTGCTCAGTAGAGCAGACTAGTGAGTCTGCGACTGAAAGTCCCTCTTTTTGTGGAAGACTATAGTTCTATTTCCTTCTGGGATAATTAAAGTCCCTGCTTTCTTGAGATGTCCTTGAGGCTAGTTTTTTTATCTTGGGGACATGGGTAGGACTGCTTCTTTTTGTGCTGTTTTTGAGGAACATCTCTTGAAACCATTATTAAGTCCTAAAAAGGGTTTTTACTTAATAGTGACATTGGGAGAAGATATCTCTGGGAATTTATAATTTTATAACGAAAAGGACTTTTTTTGGAAGAATTCTTATCTTGAAATAACCATCTTATTGGTATCTACGATTTGATGGGAAGAAAGAAAAAAAATGTTTAAGGGCCATTTGGTGATAAACTTGTAAGCAAAACAGCTTGAAAATTCTTCTCTACAAATATTGCTAAAAGGTTTTATCCATCATTGGATAGGTGATTTCTGTTTGCCAGAAATACAATACAGAAGGGGCCGGGGAGATGGCTCAGTGGATGGAATAAGCGCTTGCCTGGCAAGTGCAAGGGTCTGAGTTCAATCCCCCGTTCCACAAAAAAAAAAGAAACACAATACAGAGTCGATTATTTTATATAGACTGATAGACTTTATATTGTGCTTGCTTTGTGGCATCATTTTTTATATAATGTATTTAATGAAGCTCAGCCTCGCAGTGATCCTCCTGTCTCCAGGCTCCCCAGCACTGGGATTACAGGTGTGCACCACCACCTCTGGACTCTGTGCCTGGCTCAGCCCAGCCTGAGGGCGACGCTGGTGCAGCATGTGCTACCAGGGATCAAACCGCGTTCTCTGCACTTGCGTAAGCTTGCCTAAGCAGGTGCTTTAGCCCGCTGAGCTATCTCACTGGCCCCTGTGGCACTAATTTTTAAATGAAAGCAATGAGATATCCTATTTGGATCTGTCTGTGTGTATCTACCTATGTTTGTTTTGTAAAATGGCATTTTCTAACTCTGGATGGCATTTACAAAATTTGTAAAAGAATGCTGGTAACTGATTTAGACTTAGATAAGTCTTTACATAAATTAAGCTTTTTTTTTTTTTTTTTTTTTTTGTGAAACCAGCAATTGAACTCAGACCCTTACGCTTGCCAGGGAAGAGCTTATTCTACTGAGCCATCTCTCTGGCCCCCAAATTAAGTATTCTTAAACTCTCAGAAAAATAGTAATTATATATACTCTTTTACTACTTTTTTTTTTTTTCATGTTCACATGCTCTGTGACAATCTTAGGTAACTAAGGCTATCTAATATTGCCTAAATAAAAATATATATGGCTTTGGACAGACAGACAATTTTATTCCACCTGGACCTATTAATGAAACAAGTTTATGCTACCTAAATTAGATGCTTCTGATTATAAAACTATAATTCAGACTAAAGGTCAAATGTACAAAAATAATAACTTGCTTGAGGTATGTGCACTTCTGACCTGAGCAACAGATCCAAGAGACCATGGACTGAAACTTTTGAAACTGTGACTCCAAACATGTATCTTTTCTTCTTGGAATTTGTTTATCTCAGTGTTTTGTCACAGCAAAGGACAGCTGACCTCCACAGGTTTATTTCTGCTTTAGTTTTATAATAGTGTCACCTTCCATATTTGACTTTAAAATCTTTGCTGTCATTTTGGCTAAGTAAATAACCAAGTGTTGTTTGATAGCAACCCAATATCCTATTTATTTAAGTGTTCAACTAATGAAATTTTGGGGGGAAGTTTTCCCAAATCAAATTCTGAAGACGTTTTTACCTTGAACTTGGAGATTTCCCCAGAGACCCTAGAAAATTTCAGAAGATTTGTTCTCTCACCTTGAAAAAGAGAAATGTTAAACTAATTAAGTTTCTTTGAGACGCTAAGTTCCATGAGATGAACTGCCAACTAAGAAGAGATGCTCAGCCTTCTTTATGTTATATTTATAGTGTCATGTTATTAATATAGATGTTACATGAATTTTATAACATTTTTTAAAATGCATCAATCTTTGCTATCCATAATTTGCTTTGATATGTCTTTCATAAATAGGCTTACCATTCTAAGATGCTTTATGTCACAGAAATAATCAAATTTCCTTATTATTTATGCTATAATAAACTTCTCAGCTCTTTCACTGTGGCTATTTTAAGTCTTTCAACATTTACTGGCAGTTGTCTTACTGTGGTTCTTCTCTAAAAGCTTATGCAATCAGTTATGTTTTCAAGGAGATTCATGAAAAAGACTCTCACAAGTATCTTTTTTTCTTTGCGTATGCTTTTATTTATCTATTTGTTGTATTTTTATTTTTAAAGAAATACAAAAAAACAGTAAAAATAAAATTGGAACAATACAGAATTTCACTAAACAAAATGATAGGAATTTAACAATAGTTGTATATTGCATATTGTTGTCTTCAGATTAGTTATTCAAAGGGCCAGCAAAGAGCCAGCCTAATAGCTCAGCGGATTAAAGCACCTGCAAGCAAGCAGGCACAGGGGCCAGGGGTTGGATCCCCAGGCCTGTCGTGCTGACCCTACCCCTGGGGGGGGCGCTAAGACCGCCATTGAGGCTGGACGTGGGCGCCCATCTGTAATCCCAGCATTTGGGAGGCTACAAACAGGCAAATCACTCCAAGTCCAATCTAGTAGTGAGACCTTGAACACCCTGTAGATCCTTCCCTAAAATACAAAAAAAAAAAGAAAAAAATGACAATGTGAGATAGTTCAGCAGACTAAATGCCTGCTTTGGCAAACTCAAGGACCAGGGTTCAATCCCACATGCCACACTAGCCTACTCCCCAGGATGCACTGAACTGGAAACCCGGCCTGGCGGTACACACCTATAACTCCAGCACTGGGGAGGCTGAAAACAGCAGGATCACTATGACTCTGAGCAGCATAGTGAAACCCTGAACCAAATACATAAATGAAAGAAAGGATTAGTTTTCAGATATAAGGTTAGTCAAAAATTATAAACAATTAAAAAGAAGAGAAAAAAATAAGCATTAATTGCTCCTTTCCTTTTTTTTTTTTTTTTTTTTTGGTGGAACCGGGGATTGAGCTTGCGCTTGCCAGGGAAGTGCTTATTCCACTGAGCCATCTCCTGGCCCCAATTTTTTTTTTTTTTGTACAGGGTCTCACTATGCAGCCCACATTCATAATGATCCTCCTTAGATAATGCCGTGCTTCTACATAATTCTATGAGAGGCAAGATTTGCACTAATGGTGGTTGGACAGGATATTATGTCTGCTTCTAGTACTATGGACAACCACTAGGAAAATAACAAGGTAGAAAGTATTAATTATTGAATCTTTGAAGTAATTCAGGCATAAAAAATAAGATATGCAAACAGCTACACTCTCTTAGTTTACTGTTAAGAGACATCTGCTATTATAATGTCTGTAAGTATAATATCATGTATGCACCTTCTATGATACCAAAACATCATGAAAAGTTTGCAGTGTATTAGTTTATCAAATCCATCTTGTCAAGGTATCTTAAAACTGTCTCATTGATATTTGTACTTCAATAAAATAAAATAATAATAATAATAATAATGATCCTCCTGCTTTCTGCCTCCCGAGTGCTGGGCTTACAGGCACACGCCACCACGGCCAGACTCCATTGCCAGCTCAGCACACTGATGGAGTCAGTGGGGCCAGCGCCTACCTAAGCAAGCGCTTAGTGAGCTGAGCTATACCACCGGCCCTTGCTCCTTTCTATAGATCAGCAGACATCAGCCCTTCTTTCTTTTCTCCTTTCCCTCACCACAGTATCTTGAAGGACACAGTTTTGACAATTTTAAGATCAGTCCACTGAGCTGGGAGTAGTGGTGCACACCCATAGTCCTAGAACTCTGAGAGGCTGAGGCAAATAGATTGCAAATTAAAGGATCGGCCAAATAGCTCAGCTGATTAATGCACCTGTTGAGGCAGAGGCAGGGACTGGGATTTGATCACCACCATGTCGTGCCAGCCCGTCCATGGCCCCACCCAGCACTTGAGAAGTTGAGGACCAAAGGATCTCGGAGTACGACCTTTATAGTGAAACCCCGGGGGGAACTACCGGCTCGGGCCCCCTTCCTGTCCCTTTCTTGGATGGGAAATTTCTTCCCCTCAATAAATCTATTCTGCTCAAAACAAAACAAAACAAAAAAAAAAAAAAAAAAGAGAAAGAAAGAAAAGAAAAGAAAGATTTGAAACCCTGTAGATCCTGTACTAAATACACACATATAAAATAAAATAAAATAGCCAGGCGTGGTGGCGCATGCCTGTAATCCTGGCACTCGGGAGGCTGAGGCAGGAGGATTGTTGTGAGTTCGAGACCAGCCTGAGCTACAAGGCGAGCTTAAGGCCAGCCTGAACTGCATAGTGAGACCCTGTCTCAAAAAGACAAAATATAAAAATAAATAAATAAAATATCTACTGTACTAGATTTTAAAATTTTTTCAAAACTTTCATCAGAGAAGTCAATGAATCCACAAAACTACACACCCAAAATCAAACAAAGCCAAAACTGAATCCCTGGGGCTGACTAACAAATGAAGATGATTATGATTTTATGGTCTTTCTGTTTGAAATATTCAGGGTTGTGTAACAGTGTTTTCCTCATATTTAAGGGATCCTTTTTTCTTACTATCTATAATTTACAGTAATTCTATAAAATCTACCTTTGTGAACAGAGATACTTTTCTCCTAACCTTATCTCTCTGGAACTCAGCAATTTTTATTAAATATTCTTATTTTCAAAATCACATATTTATTTACATAAATTCAATAAAAATCTGTTCTAACAGGACACCATCAGAAATATTGTCTATATTACCTGGGCTTTGCCTGGCATGTCATATTTGAGGAGAATGTGCATAAAATCAGATAAAACCAAACAGCTTTAAGGAACTCAGGTTGACTTTCTGGAGCCCAAATTTATTAAGTCCCTTGATAAACTGGCTTCTGGAGTTTCCAGCCTTGCAGGAGAATAAGAAAGGTCATTTTCTGGTAGGCCAATGAATCCTTTTCTATTAAGATTTTAAAAGATTTTTTAATTTTAAAAATATTCAAAAATATATTTGAGACCTCAAGAAGAGAGGAATTCACCCAAATCTATAAGAATTGCCAGTGGAGTTTGGCAGCAAATCCTTGAATTGTCTTCCTAGCCTTAATAGGTTTTTAAAAGTATAATCTGAGGGCCAGCCAGACAGTTCAGCAGATTAAAGCGCCTGCTTAGGGGCTGGGTGCCTGCCTGCCCCACCCCCAGGAGTGCTGAGACAGAGATTGAGAGATTGAGACTGGGTGTGATGGCACGTGCCTGTAATCCCAGTGTTTGGGAGGCTGAAAACAGGAGACACACTACAAGTCCAGTCTGTGTAGTGAGACCCTGTAGACCCTATACTGTGCTAAATACAAAAAAGGAAAACAATAAGGAAATTTAAAAAGTATAATCTAGCCCAGCGTGGTGGCGCAGGCCTGTAATCCCAGTGCTCGGGAGGCTGAGGCAGGAGGATTGTTGTGAGTTCGAGACCAGCCTGAGCTACAAGGCGAGCTTAAGGCCAGCCTGAACTGCATAGTGAGACCCTGTCTCAAAAAGACAAAAAAAAAAAAAAAGGTATAATCTAGGATTCTGTTAACAGGTCCAATAAAGCAGACTTAAAATAACCTATATTGTCAGTTAGTATTCTTGCTGTATTTGTATGTCAATAATGAGGCCAAGGGCTGGGGAGATGGCTCAGTAGAGTAAGTGCTTGCCTGCTGAAAAGTTCAAGGTCCTGAGTTTAATCCCCAGTAATGAAAAAAAAAAAAAAAATCAGGCCAAATTTAATATTAGCCATATTTCTCACACAAAAATAGTCTTACTGTAATAGGATGAGGTACTTAATGAAAGAAATGCATGTTTCAGTGAGAAGCTCACACACCCTCTTCATAGATTGTGCAATTCTACCCACATCCAGTCATTTTTCGTTGTTAAACCAACTCCCCATTATTTTGCATTTTGTTAGTAACAAACATTTCTAATCTTTTCCCTCACCCTCCCAATCTGGCACCACTGAGAACTAAAACCTGATTGCCTGGATCGGTATTGGCACTATCTAAGAAAAAGCCTGGCAAACTGAAACTGGACCCTTCTGTCCTCTGCTCTGAGGAATAACCATGACGGTGACCCTGCTCATGCCACTCGAAGTACAACCTGCAAAGTTGTCCGATTGCCACTCCCTGTCTACGTTCCACCATCTAAAGATGCTTTGTTTCTAACATCAAGAAATGATGACTGATTGCCTTCTCAACTGGGAAACAGCCTCTACGATTTGCTTAACCATTAACTCTTGGATTTCTTTCTACAGAAATGTCCTTGGTTGGCTGTCTGGCTGCCAGCACCATAGCAGAGCCAACACAGCTGGGTGTCCTTCGCCCACTCACAGCATCAGCTCCTAAAACAAGACAGGACTGACTATGCTGATCTGTCCCCAGGTCGAGAGGCTCATTTGATAAGAAGAGCAGTGTGTTTAAATCTGGCCATCTCTGCTCATCTTTGTTCCAATCTGTGTTTTCTTGCACTTTCTTATCTTGCAACACGTAACCTGAATCTGTCTGTGTAGATACAAACTCAGTCCTTAGTTGAAATTCCCTGGGGGTGCGGGGAAGGAATTTTCCCAAGGAGAGGGGAATGAAGGGTTCCAGAATAAGCCACCGCCTGTGTTGGTGGTGTACTGGTGAGCATAGCTGCCTTCCAGAATAAGCCACCTGCCCCTTTTGCATGCAGATTATTTTGAGTTAATTGAGAATCAGCAGACATGGGAAAAGCTCATTATTGTCAAGTGGGGTAAAAAATCCCACTGTTCTAAGGGGAAATTACATTTATAAAGAACTTCTCTATTTGTAAAGGACTGTGTACCAGAAAGAGATCGTGTGTCGTGTGTGTGTGTGTGTGTGTGTGTGTGTGTTACTAGAGATTGTACCCAGGGACTTCACACTGGGTTATGAAGTTATGGCTCCCACCTAGATATACCCTCAAGGTCCTACGTGATCACAGACAGGACTTTGGGGAGTGACTGCATCACTAAGGTGCAATGTTCATCAGCGGATGTGCCTGCTGGTGAGCCGGTAGCTTAACATGATGTTGGGAGGTGAAGCCAGTTCTTAGAAGGTGTGCACTAGGGCTGTGCTCTGTAAGGGTCTATCTCCTGCTGCCTCCTTGGATCTTTCTGCTTCCTGCCAACAGGCCATGAGTTACTTCTCCTCCAACACACAGCTCTGCCAGCCAAGGCTGCATTGAAACCTCTACAAACCATGAGCCAAAATAAACCCTTTTGACTTGCACTCGTGTCACAGCAAGGAGAAACTGAAGATCATACATCTGCAGCACTTCCCCTTTCCTTTTTTTAACTTTATTTTTGATACAAGGATAAATTGCTGCATAAATTTCCCATGATACAACTCAGTTTATCCTCCTGCCCCATGCTCCCAAAGTGATGGGATTTTACGCAGCACTACCATTCCCAGCTTGGAGATAACTGCTATCACATGAGAATCTCTTTGGCTGGAGAGATAGCTCAGTGGAATAAATGCTTGCCTGACATGTGCAAGGTCCTGAGTTTGATCCCTGGTACCAAAAAAGTAAAAAGAAAGAAAAAGAAACACTTATCTGCACCATGAGACAATACTTTATACCTTTTATTTCTTCATCTCCTTTCCCATTATTTTTCTCCCCCCGACCCAGAATCCCCAAATCTATTGTCCTTTACTTAGTCGAAGATGCTATGCTCTGCTATGGTTCGCTATGGCTCAGCTATCTTATGCTCTAGAAATTACACATGCATTGAGGCATGCTATGCTTTAGAAATGGCATGTCCCATAAAGGTCCATGCACAGAGAACTCGGCCCAGAACTTTGGTGCTGAGGTGGTGAAATGTCTTAGAGGTGGCGCCCAAAGGAAAGTAATTAGGTCAGGAAGGCCTGCCCTCATGCATAGATTAACGCTGCCTCACGGGTGTGGGTTATGTGCTGCATTAGGTCTTAAAACAGTATTGTTGTAACCATGCTGGGCATAGTGGTGCACACCTATAACCCCTGCATTTGGGAGACTGAGACAGGAGCATTAATGGGAGTTCAAGGACAGCCTAGGCTACAAAGGGAATTCAAGTCCAGACTGAACTGCATAGTGAAACTCTGTCTCAAAAAGACAACAACAACCAAAAAAGTAGCATAGTCAAGACCAGTCCAAGAACTTGATCACTTCTATATGACTAATTCCCTCTCTGCTTCTATCACACTGTGATACTAACAGGAGGCCCCTGTCAGTACCCCAGCACTATGCTGGCTGTTTAGAACCTCCAGCCACCAAAATCATGAGCCAAATAAACTTTTTTAATCTTATCAAGTACCTCACTCAAGTATTTTATTATAGCAACACAAACAGAGATAGTGTATAAACTTTAATCTCTGGCCAACTCCCCAAGTAGTTTCTTTGTAAAACCTTATGTACCTATAATTAAACTTTTTTTTTTTTCACTTATTGGAAAAAAAAAACTGTGTCTTGTCAGTTTAACACCAGAGTCAATGCAGAAGAACCCAGGAAGGTAGGGATAAATTATTATTTTCTTCTCTACAAAACCAAATGTAAATGGGAGCTTTATGAAAAATTTGCTGTTCAAGTTCTCAAAAAGAGCCTTTCTAGAAAGAGAAGTGAACAAAGACTGCAACACAGTGTTCTTTTTCTTGAGGAGAGGATTGCAGGCCTGGTACTGCTGCCTTTCTATCCCAAATTATTGTGCAATCCACTAGAAAGCTTGACAGGGAAGTAGCAGGATGATATTTGAGAACTTGGCCAGTGCCAAAAGAACACAGAAGTGGTCATGTAGACAGTTGGTAAACATTAACAGAAACAATAGGACATGTGTGTAATTAGCATGTGAAAGTCAGAAGACCAAGGTGCTTGTCTTGGCCCGGAGTGCAGTCACTCTGGGACAAATTCTTCAGTCTTCTAAGGCTTATTTTGCTCAACTGTGAAGTGAGGCATTTAAGGCGATTTTCAAGGCATTATCCCAAGGCCAGAACCACAGCATCACCAGAGAACTCAGAAGAATGCCAATTTGCAGACCATTCCCATCCAGATTTCTTGAGTCAGAAATTCACAGTAAAGCCCTTCAAGCCGTTTTCACAAGCTTTCTTGGTAGAAACTGGTAAGGTCTGAACACTAATAAGCAAACCAAAATATAACACATCTCTGTGTTCCTCATAGGCATAAACATTTTAGTTCTAACCAACAGAGGAAAAATACCTAGGCCACCCCAGTATTTGACATAAGAAATTCTAAGAAGATATTCAACAGGATAAGGCATGGTTATTTTCTTTAAATGAGGAAAGTGTTTGATTCGCTATTCAACTTTTCAAGAGGTAAGGGCCCTATGCACACATGGAGCGTTTGCCCAGTAAAATAAAGGGAGTTCAAACAAAGGTTAAGACCACAAATATTACAACAATGATGGAGTTGTAGCTCGGGTCTTAGATATCTCCCAAAGGCCAATAGGCTTTTCTTAAAATTTTTTCTTAATGTATTTGCTACAGGGGGCTGGGGAAATAACTCAGTGGAGTAAGCACTTGCCTGGCAAGCACAAGGTCCTGAGTTCAATCCCTGGTACCACCAACAAACAAACAAACAAACAAAAAAACTTGTATTTGCTACAGGATCTCACTACACAGCTCGGACTCCTAGTGATCCTCCTATTTTCATCCTCCCCAGCTCTGGGATTTCAGGTTTGCACCAGGACACTCAGACTCAGTGGCCAGCTCAGTGCCCCCAGGGGGCAGGGCTGGCACAGCGTGTGTTGCCAGGGATCAAATCCCTATGCTTGCCTAAGCAGGTGCTTGCCCTCTGAGCTATCCCACAGGCCCCTAGGCTAAAACCTCGGTGGTCAGCCTGTGGTGCCATGGGGAGGTATTGGAACCTTTAGGAGGTAGGGGCTAGAATAAGGGAGTAAGTTCATGGTGCAGGAAGGGCATTAGCGCCTTGCCCTACCCTTACTCTTTACTTCTCAGCCAGTACAAGGCAAGAGTTGTCATGATGTTTTGCCTCAACATAAGACAACAGAATCAAGCGATGTGGACAGAAACCTCTGCAGTCATGAACCCGAATAAACCTCTACTTCTCATTGATTCTCCCAGGTATTTTGTCACAAAGGCAGAAGCACAGAAGGTCACACATGCGATAGCAGTAATCTCCATAAGAAAGTACATATATATTTGGACTGGTTTGGTGTGCAAACAGCAAAAGAAAAAGAATTCCTCTCTTGCAGTGTTAAAAGTTCTTTTTGGAAAAAAAAAAACAAAACATGCTTATAACACAATTAAAGAACTCCTTTATAATTAGTAAGTTTATATTGATGTTGCTTATATCTAAAAACTAATAAAAATCTTCAAGATTCAGTGGTCTCATGACTCACAGGCTAACAGGATAAGCTTTTGTACCCCAAAACAGGACAAAATGAGAGAAACACAAAAGCCAAGAACCAAGATAAACAAGAGAAGCCAACTTCAAAATCAGCTTCTTTTCACCTCAGCACGATTGAAGGTAAGATTGTAGCATGGAGAGATATAAGTGTGAGTCCTATGTCATCTCCCTTTTTGTTTTCTTCCTTCATTCTCAGGTACCTGCATTTTCTTGTCTTTGTCAGTTGTGGATGTTTGTCAGTGCACGGGCTATCAACCTACTTGTCAATGTGTTGACTTTCAACCCTCAGCATGAATAAATAACACTGTGCTATTTTCATAATGAACTTTGTAAGAAAAGATCCTGTCCTTTGTGGAAGGCTTTCTAGGTGTCACCTACTAGGAGGCAAAGTTTTTAAAAGACACCATGTCTCAGTTATTCTCTCATTGCTTGGACAAATACTTGACACTCAAAATGAAGGAAGGAAAGGCTTATTTAGTTCACAGTTACTAGAGGTTTCAGTCCATACTCAGCTGACTCCAAGGCAGAGGGGCACATGGGAGAATACAGCAAAACAGCAAAAGCAAAAGGGAAGAGTAGCAGCAACAATGGCTACAGAGAGCACATCTGCATGTCTTATGTTATATTCAGGCTATCCCCCCAGGCTGCATATAGCATCTACACTCATAATCCCAGCAGTACTGAGACCCATAATCCCAGCCTTGGATCATGAATTAATCACAAACTATAGAACTGCACCTCAATGACTGCATGAGACTTGGGGGGAGCGGGGGACAAATACACACAAACCATGACACACAGAAAAGCCAAGGTCGGTAAAGAGAGTGCTAAAGACACATCTGTCTTACTGCCAGGCGTGGTGGTGCATGCCAGTAATTCCAGCACTCAGGAGGCTGAGGCAGGAGGATTGTTGTGAGTTCGAGACCAGCCTGAGTTACAAGGCGAGCTTAAGGCCAGCCTGAACTGCATAGTGAGACCCTGTCTCAAAAAAGACAAAAAAAAAAAAAAAAAAAAAAGACATATCTGCCTTGGTGATCTTAGCATGCTTGGGAGGAGGAAGAATAGCAAAGGTGGAAGAGTAGAGAAGCAGAGGGAATGACAGTCCAGGAACCTGTAGGAAATTAGTAGAGTCTACCCTGGCCTGTGTGTTAGGGCTTTTTTCCTCAGGAAAGACAATCTACTGGTTGAGTAGGCAACAGTCTATAATTGTCCTGAAATTTGCATATGTAGCCCTCCGGACACAGGAAGCTTCTTCCAGCACTGTGGGTCAGCGCTCTCCTGGCCCTCCTGCTCTCTGCTCCAGCTTTTCCTGCAGGAGTGCAGACCAGCTCCTTTCTCCTCCCAGTCATATCCACCTTCTGCCCAGGAGGCAGGGCTCCACAGGTGGTGCCCTCCACCAAGGGGCAGCCCAGGTACCATCCTCAGAACCCCGGGGGGGAGCGGTAGAAACTGACCAGCCCTCATTTCCCTCATCTGATTTTGCCCTAGCAAGAGCACCTCCCTTCAACTCACACAGGCTCCCGTGAGCGAGCTGCAACCACGCTGGCCTTGGACATTTGGGCACATGTGACCCTACGGAGGTTTTCTTACACTCACTCAGCTTAGCCCAGTCTCTGAATTAACACATGCTTTTCATCCCCTCCGTGAAATACACTTACAAGCCCATACACACCCATTTCAGAGTTGGCAGGCAACTTGCTGCCAGGCCTGGAGCACCTCCACTCCCTTCAGTCATGTTCTAGGTACATCAAGCTGTCCTATTCATTCTCAGACTGGTTTCTACCAGTTATACTTGTTATTTTAATTGTCTAAATTAATTCACTATTGAATCACTGATGAAACAGTATTTTTTAAAAAAGTGAAAGGTTGCAATTTCTTAGAAAATCGTCACTCAGCCTTTCTGTTGCTGCGCACAATGCCCAGTGACATTGCAAAGGAGAGGCTGTATCACGTTTTAAAGGGACTCAGACTAGGGCTGCTGGCTCCGAGACACAAACCTGTGGTCTGCAGCCGGGAAGCAAAGTGGGGGATGGACACCAGAGAGGGTGGGAGAGGGGCTACACACAGACCACTATAATGCCACACCTCCATGACCCACCCAAACACACCCAGAAGTGTGCCCTTCCTGTCCCGGGTGGATCCCAGAGCCAACCAGGTTGATTCTCCACCCTAATCATTGCAAAAGCCAAGGCCAACATTCTGCAAAGATTGGAAAGAAGGAAGTACTAGAAATAACTGTTGATTTAGTTGTGGGAGGGGGCCAGTTATAGGAAGTTAGCACAAGAAAACTGTAAAGTCTACATGTATGCCCCATAATCACTTTCTATTTGTTTTGAAGGGTTTCATTTGCTTAAAGAAAGCCAAGATAGAAATCGCAGGTCAGGAAATGTGTGTCTGGGCCACTATCACATATCACTATATGCAAAAAATAAAATATGCATATTTTAAAATCTTTGGGTCTTACATCCAAAAAAAAATTAACCAGTCAGTGTGTGTTGTTTTTATCAACCTTTTTAGTATCAATTGTCAACAAATATCCAGTCCAGATCATGTCATGGAAGATTTCTATACTAATTTATTTGCCCTAGCACTTGCCAGGGAAGCGCTTATTCCACTGAACCATCTCCCCAGTCCCTTCTGTGATACTTTTCCACAAAGCTTTAAGCATCCTATATCATTTGCTTTGGTAATGGTATTGCTGACAACAAAGCAACACTGTATCATACCAAAAAAAGCCCTTCTCAACCATAGCCACAGGATAATATCTTTTTTTTTTTTTTTTTTTTTTTTTTTGTCTTTTTGAGACAGGGTCTCACTATGCAGTTCAGGCTGGCCTTAAGCTCACTTTGTAGCTCAGGCTGGTCTCGAACTCACAACAATCCTGCTGCCTCAGCCTCCTGAGTGCTGGGATTACAGGCCTGCGCCACCACGCCCGGCTCGACAGGATAATATCTTAACCAATTTGAAATATTTTAGAGAACTCTTTTAAATCCCAAGATGACTTTTATAAAATGTACCTCATTGTAGATTAGTACAAAGCACACATTTTGTCTGGCAACCACAAACTCAGCACCTTTCTTAGGAATTTTGTAAAAATTGACTGTTAATTTCAAACTGACTGAAATGCAAATAATGTATTCACTTTAAGAAAAAAAAGAGGTGGGGGGCAGTGATAGCTCGCCAGACTAAAGCACCTGGTTAGGCAAGCTTAGGCAAGCTCAGGGAACACTTCATCCCAGACACCACGTGACGCAGCAGCCCTGCCCACAGAGTAGGCTGAGCCCACCAGGGCGTAGTGGCGCACACCTATAATCCCAGGGCTGAGGAGGTTGAAAGCAAGAGAATCAGTAGGAGTCCAAGCTGTGGAGTGAGACCCTGCAAAAGCCAATGGAGTTAAAAGGCTCCATCTTGTTTTAGAAAGGATGATGTTGTGTGAGATTAATATCCACTAACAGAAAAAAGGAAGAAGACGAAAAGAAGCTTCGTTTCACCATTGAGCAACCATTCGAAATCAAAGAACCACACAATTGTGGAACTCGGGAGGAACCAACATGTGAATAAGCTAGGCCTTTGCACCGTGCAGAAATTTCTTTGGACCAAATGTTTCTTGCTCTATTACCACCAAAAATGAGATATTCCCCACTTTTAAGAAGGCATGTGCTTCTTCCTTAAAATTCTTTTTTCTTCAGAAAAATTTCAGACTTCCAAAAAATTACAAAAGAAGGACAAGTTTATCCATTTTCCCCACACCAGATTTTACTTAGCCACCATACAGAATCAAACCAGAAATCAAGTCTTGATGCAATACTAGCGTCTGAGCTGCAGATCCTCGCTCAGCATTCAGGACTGTCCCAGCCTGCCTTCCTGGGGCAGGACCTTATGGAGTTATCCAGGAACCATACCTCCTCGCCTCCTCTGGCCTTAATTTTTCTTCAGATTGTCTATCATGGCTTGAGGCTTTTGACAAATACTGGCAAAGGATTTGCCAAATAACCCTCAGTTTGGGTCTGTCTGATTTTTTTCATGATTAGATTCAGGTTATGCATTTGGGGCAAGAAATGAGGTCATGTGTGTCCCTAGTGCTTGGCAGGGGCAGCGACATGTATTTTATTACCAGCAATGACCACTTGGCTAACATGCTCTCTGCTGCAATGTTACTGTCGTTCCCTTTGCTGTCACCAGGATCTCGTCAGGGAAGTGTCTGTGCTCCGCAGACTTCATGGTTCACCTTGCACTAGCTTTAGTGTCTACTGGTGGCTCTCTGCAACCATTATCACCATGATGTATGTCTGTGATATTTTTTCATCCCATTATTTCTTCTGCACTAGTCAGAATCAGTAATGAAGAGCATCCCTTCTTCTCTTCTGCCAATTACTTATTTACTTGATTCTATCAGCATGGATTTGTGGATATTAATTTATGCTGTGGGCTATCATCCTTGACACCCATTTATTTTCTTACTTAGCTTGTCCTGGTGTTTCATTCCTGGAAAACTCAATTTAGAAAAGTCTTTCTCATAGTGATTTTTAGTTTCACCTCTACTTTTGTGTATTAGTTCTGACATTTGCATATGTAAGCAGTTCTTCATATATTAACCTTGAGAAAACTATGTGTGTGTGTGTGCACGCGTGCATGTGCACATGTATGTCCTAAGTGGACTGATGGTGAGGAGTAGAAATCTACTGAATATCAAGAAAAATTAATTAACTGTGGGTTTGCAATTTTGAAATGTAGAGGCCGCCCTAGGTAGTAGCAAGCTCAAGAGTTCAGAGGAGAGCAGTGATTACTCACTGAGAGGGCTCTAGAATGGCATTCTGATAGTGGATGAGCTAGAACAAGAGGCCTCTACAATTCCTTCCAAAATTCTCAAAGTCTACAATATCCTTGATATTCCCCGTGACTTTCTGCTTCATAACACACTTGATCTTTTTATTGGGTTAAATGACCTGCGATGAAAAATGCTGATGTAATAAATATCTTTAAAGGGGCCAGGGAGATGGCTTAGTGGAATAAGCACTTCCCTGGTAAGCGCAAGAGCCTGAGTTCAATCCCTGGTTCCACCAAAATAAATAAATAAATAAATATTGGGCCGGGCGTGGTGGTGCATGCCTGTAATCCCAGCACTCAGGAGGCTGAGGCGGGAGGATTGTTGTGAGTTTGAGACCAGCCTGAGCTACAAAGTGAGCTCGAGGCCAGCCTGAACTGCATAGTGAAACCCTGTCTCAAACAGACCAAAATAAATAAATAAAAATAAATAAATAAATAAATATCTTTAAAACTATGTGTTTAAAATTAAATTTTATCATCAGTAAACATAATGCTGAAGCTAAGTCATGAGAAATTAACTGCCAGCTTAACTGTGCCTGAGTATATATGTGTGTGTGTGTGTGTGTGTGTGTGTGTGTGTGTGTGTGTATGGTGCTGGGGGTGCAACCCAGAGCCTTCTACATGCTAGGCAAGCACTCCACCTGTGAGCTATACCCTCAATCCAGAAATGATTTCCATTTTATGACTTGGATATTGATGGCAAAAGCCAATAGGAAATGAATTGCTGCTAACAACCCTAGAAAATACGATGCTCCATTAAAGTGGCCAGACTTATCCTTATGACTGGAATATAAATTACAAATCAATAAGTTAAACAGCTAATTTCTAGCTTAAAGAAACAGATAGTCATGTCTTTAACTTATAATTCCATAAAATTATAAAAATAAGATTTTTCATAGCAAATTTGGTGACAGGACCTGATGTGAACCACAAACAGATAGTTCCTTTTTTTTTTTTTTTTTTTGGCAGAACCAGGGATTGCACTCAGGCCTTTCCACTTTCCAGGGAAGCACTTATTTCACTGAGCTATCTCCCTGGCTTCTTTTTTTGTTGTTTTTTTTTTTTTTTTTTGAGACATGGTCTCGCCATGCAATTCAGGCTGGCCTTGAGCTCATTTTGTAGCCCAGGTTGACCCTGAACTCCAAAGAGTACTCCTGCCTCAGCCTCCTGAGTGCTGGTATAACAGGTGTGTACCACCACACCCGGCCTGCTGGATTGCTTAAATATTTGCTTTACAAATACAGTGTGACCTTCCTAAATCCAAAATATCCGAAATCAGTAAAGCATCTGGCCACAGCTTTTGGCTTAGCGACTGTGCACCTGTATGTTGGGAACGCAGAGCTTTCATTTGTGGGGCAAGAAAAAGGTGAAGGAATCCCACATGCACCAGTGCAGTGCAGCAACACTGAAGGAACTGACGCCATAAATAATGACGGTCAGATCCTGAGTAAAACATACGTTTAGGACACACTGAGCTCACAAACTGGGTGTGGTGGCACACGCTTGTAATCTCAGCACTTGGGAGGCTGAGGCAGGAGGATCACTGTGAGTTTGAGGCCAAAGTGAACTGCATAAAAAGTTTCAGCCCAGCTGAACTACATCTTGACAGCCTGTTAAAGCAACCACAACAACAATACACACTGAGCACAACAGCAGCAATGGAAATTTCCCACTCAGTTTTCCCTGGATCCCATCCTGCTCCCCTATAACCACAGTGGAAACAGAAATAGAAAGATATATTCCAAAACAAAAGGAAAAAAGAAAAATAAATTAAGTATTAAAAATGTAGCCATAAGGGCCAACGAGGTAGCTCAGTGAACTAAGCTCCTGCTTACGCAAGGACAGGGGCCAGGGTTCCATCTCCCACACCACATGCCATGCAGCCCCTCCCCCCAGGTGCACTGAGCCAACGACAGAGTCCCAGTGTGCTGGCACACACCCCTAATCCCTGCACTGGGGAGGCTAGGAACAAGAGGACCACTACAAGTCTCAGCTGTGTAGTGAGAACTTATACAAAATAGATAAATAAATAAGTAAACAAACAAACATAGCCATAGGGCTAGGGAGATAGCTCTATGGTCTAAGCACCTTGCTTAGACCACCAAGCTCCTTAGCAAGTTCAGGTTTGCTCCCTGGTACCTCATGCCATGCTGGTCCCCACTCTGGGTGGCCACCCAAACTGGGCATGTGGTGCACACCTGTAATCTCAGCCAGGGAGGCTGAGACAGGAGGACCACTATGAGTCCAAGCTGCCGAGTCCCTGCACTAAATAAAACATTTAATTTTTTTTTTAAAGTAGCCATACAGAAGATTTACAGATAATGTACCACAATAGGCTACTTTACACTGTGAGGTGAATTAGCTTCAATAGCTCACTGACATCACACAAATGAAATGTACAGTACTTTGTCTTGCTGCAGACTGGCGCAGGCTGCTGAGAGACTGCTCTGTGTTGAAGGACTTGATGGATAAACGTTTTCCCATCTTGGACACTGGAATTTGTTGCAGCAGGATAAAACAGCACAAGGGGGCTGTGAGACCCTGAAAAACAAAACCCTAAAAAAAAAAAAGAGCACAAGGGGACTTCAAACCCACCCTCCCCAGCCTTGGAGTGCAAGTGACAGGGGTCACCCTCCTTCCTATTGCCCACGGTTACTGGTGGTGCCATCCTCCAGTGCCAGTGTCCACAGAGGGCAGGACCCGGAGTACTTACTGGTCTTTGCTCTGTCATAAGAAGAGCATGGAGAAATACAGGAAAACACGGGACCAATCAAAAGAAGAAAGTGACATGATTTAGGTCCCGATAAATCTATAGTCACAATACTCAATTGATGACACTCATGTCAACACCAGAATTAATTTCTTTTTTTCTTTCTTTCTTTTTTTTTTTTTTTTTTTTGTAGCCTGCTCAGCCTGCCCTGGGGGCAGGGCTGGCACAGCATGTGGTTCTGGGGATCAGACCACAGTCCCTAAGCTTGTCTAAGCAGGTGCTTTAGAGCTCTCTCACAGGCCCAAGGATGGATTTCTTAATAACCAGATAAAGTGCAGAAGGGCCTCAGATAAATAATAGGACAAACAGCATTATGCTTAAAATTTTAAGAAAGGATGTAACAGGCAAATGTAACTAAAAGAAAGTTGATGTGGCTATCATTTTATCAGAAACTTATTAAGACTGAAAATTACTAGGCATAAAAAAGGAACATTCAGAATAAAATACTATCAAGTTATACAAAATAAGAACTAGTAAGGTGAAGAGAGAATATGGCTGCACAGGTTAGAGTATTTACTTTGGTGAACTTTACAGAACGTGTTTGTTGAACTCTGAACATAAGGCATTCTTGCAAATTTTAAAACACTGTTATCAAACAACAATCTCTGAGATAGAGATAAGAACATTAACTGTAATGCACTGAAACAGTTCAAATATGTTTAAATCTCCGAGTTTAGATTTTTGAGGGGCAGAGGCTGTCATCTTCGAAGATGATAGGGAACTATTCAAATAAAAAATATTAAACACTTAGCTTGCTTTTTCTACAGGAACTATCCCACTGCAGTCAAGAATCAATTACTGGAAATACTGGCCCAGATGAACCCGCTGAAATAGTCCGGAAAACCCAGGAGGCCAATCACATCCAGCTGATCAAGGGAGACCCTGAACAGGGAACTGTTGGAGCAGTGAAAGGCACGCTGTGGGCTGAAGATGAGCTTCAAGGAGCGTGAGCGCCGGCTTGGCTCCACAGGGATTCCCGCATCTGTGCGGCACCATGTATCTGACTAGGACAAACTCCTGCAGGCCGCTGCTTCTCTTCTGCCTTTCAGAGTCCATGCAGGCCCCCCTTTTGGCCAGTTCTAAGCCAGAATCCTCAGGGACATGGGATTCTGCGCGGTTGCAGAATAGTTTAGTCTGGTCCTCTTTTCTCGATTTGGCAACAACTTAACCTTTTTTAACAACTCTCCAATAATGATAACAGCAAATTCAGGTTTGCACTTAACAAGACGAAAGAAACTATCTCTAGCATACCTGGCCAGACACATATTCCTCCTCCCCAAAGGATACAGAAGTAAGATGCATCTTTGACTGGTGTCCATTTACCTTTTAGCTGACTCTGACTTCCTCTTTTGATCGGCAGTGATTTAAATAATAGTGGGTAGTTAATGTTTTATGTTAGATGATAGAGGAATGAGTGAGGAAAAAAAAAGTACATGTATCAGGCACACACATTAATAAATGTATTCATATCAAATTTCTGAAAAGAAATTGAGATGTAGTATGTACATGTACCAACTTCGTACAAGAAACGAAAACATTCTAGACTGCAAACACATACTAATAAAAAGGAACCACACTGACCGCCCTCCTCATTTCCTTGTCTTTTCCTGTACACATACTCAAATGAATACATTTACAGAGATAATCATAAATTTAACCTCCATGAGTCTCAGGTAGATTAGATGCCAAAACATTCGAATTTTATTTATTTTCTAGGCACATTTATTATTATTATTATTATTTTATTAGCACTTGTTTGTGAAACATAATGAATGCATTCATCTTGGGGAATTTATTCATATGCACATTGCATATTAATCCTTTTTACTTCCTTGCTCCTGCCTCTCTTTTCTCTCCATCCCTTATGCCCCTTCTAACCTGCAAAAAGCATAGGTCCCTATTTCCTACTCTTATTTTGCTGTTTAAGTTATACTTTGCATTTCTCATGTAAGAGACATTTAACCTTGTATTTGCAACTTAGTTCCCTTATATCATGTTCTCAAGATTTTCCTACAAGTGACACAAATTTTTCCATCTTTATGATGTCTCAGCAGTATGCAACTGAGTACATCTACCATATTTTCTTTCTCCATTCATATGTTGGTGGACATGCAGGTCATTTCCAAGGTCCAGCTATTATGTTTTGAGTCATGCCGCTATGCACACGAGTACACATGAACCTCATTTCTACAGTTGATCCCGTAACTTATAATTTCCTTTTCCCACTATGCATTTAGTATTGTATGCTCTTAGCCACCACTTTTCACTCCTAGAGGTTGAGCCGAACCTACATTCCTAAAGAGTCCATACTACTCGGTCTTGCCGCACTGGGTGATTATGGTTTTCCTTGAATTTTCTTTCTTTCTTTCTTTCTTTCTTTCTTTCTTTCTTTCTTTCTTTCTTTCTTTCTTTC
>PVKA01027562.1:0-30386 GCA_004027165.1 Ctenomys sociabilis
CATGTATAAAAAGTAAGATAAGTAAGCAGCTACACTCTTAATTTACTGATAAGAGACATCTGCTAAAATAATATCTGTAAATATAATATCATGTATGCACCTTGTACGATACCAAAACATTATGAAAACAGTTTGCAATGTATTAATTTATCGAATCTGTCTTGTTAAGGTGTCTTAAAACTGTCTGATTGATATTTGTACTTCAATAAAATAAAAAAATAGTAATCAAGGAAAATAAAAAAATATGTGATAAACAGTAATAAACTACTTCGGATGGGAAAAAAAAAACTACAGTGACCAGTAGTACCCACCAGATGGCAGTATGTGGACACTTTTCCCTTACCAATCATGTGAGAGAAGGGAGTAAAACAACTGTTAAAGAAAAAAAAAAAAATCTTTGCAGACAGATCTTTTCACTGGTCAATAGAACTGACACCGCTGAGTCAGAATTGCAAGTAGCCCGTATTTCATACGCTGAGGTTTTCTGAAGGCAGTTCCCAGTGTAGGCTGTAAGTGAATTGTATTTTTCTGTCTCCAGGAATAGGAACTTAGATTTAAATTTGATCATTTCAAGTAGATTTGGTCTTCTCAAGTAAAAGGTGACCATCTTTTCAGCACTTAGGAAAAAAGGCCACCCACACCCACTGGTTTCTAGCATCTGCTGAGGTTGCTTGACCTTCTGCCCACCCCCGTCTGCCAGAGCCAAGCAGCAAGGAGAGTCAGTCAAGACTTCGGGGCCTAGATTTCCCTTCTTTCCCTTAAGCTCCATTTGATTTTGACACATGATTATTGTACATTAGTTGTAGGCTATGACGTGACCATTAGATACACATGAGTGTATCTGTCACCTCATTTATCATTTGTTGCTGGTGAGAACATCCAGAATTCTCTCTTCTAGTTGTTTTGAAATACATACTAGACTGCTGTTAACTATGGTTACACTATTGTGCTTGAGGGCACCCGCCTTTCTTGCTGTGATATGACTATAATTTCTACACTGGCCAATCTTTTCCTGTCATCTCTTTCCCTTGCCCTCTTCAGCTTCTGGTAACCACGATTCTGCTTTGCACTTCTGTGAGGTCAGCTTTTAGATTTCATAAATGAGTGAGATCATCTCTCCAGTATTTATCTTTCTGTGGCTGGTTTATTTCACTTGACTAATGTCTTCCAGACTCATTTGAATTGCTGGAAAGACAGGTTTCATTGGTTTGTTTAAGGCTGAATAGCAGCGCATTGTGTATGTGTGTGGACTGATGTCCTACCTTGGCTATTGTGGCCAGTGCTGCGATAATCATAGACATATGGACATCTCTGCAACATTCTGCCTTCATTTCCACTGGATAAATGCTCCATACCTGAAGGCCAATGTCCTCTCCTGGGTTCTGACTTCCTTCCTCACTGGAGAGCACTGTGCTAGTTAGGAGACCCAACAACTATCTTTCCCTTTCTTCAAGCCTAGAATTGATGGTTAAATCTAAGCAGAGAACCCCTAATTTCTCTTCACTTGTGGACCCTGTTTGTATCTGGAGCTTCTCAGAAGCAAAGAAGCTCCCAAATGGAAGATGCCCCAATACCAGAAAAAAAGCAAGCACGTGTCTCCAATGACATTTGAAGTTAAAAAAGAATCTCAGACCTCAAAGGGTCTAATGTTGCTACTTCTTTCTGGTTTCCCACTATTATTGCTATGAAATCTCTAATATGTAATCAAATATTGTAACTGCTGGTATAGCAATAAACAGAGAGCAAGGAGGGGAGGTTGTGGCACTCACCACCATCCTCAGTCCTCCAGCTCCTCCAAACGTGCCTCCAAAGTGTGGCATTTTTCATTCTTCGCTACTTCTTTTAGAACATGGACCAAGAAGGCTGCAAAGAACTCAATCTCTCTTAAACAAACAGAACTTTCTTTGTAAGCTCTAAAGGGATCTGGTGTTCTACCCTGGAGATGGGACTCCTTGGATAACTGTCCTGTCCTGACTGAAAGGCCTTATTTTATGGGTGGAACAATGATTATGCCCAACCACTAGAGTCAAGCACATCCAGGGTCCAATTCTGGCTCAGTCATATGCTGACTCTCTGATTTCATTTGGGTTACTTGATCTCTGTAAATTTTACCTCCCTCAACTATGAAAGGGAGAAAATATGCACATACCTTAGAGAAATGCTGCATCAATTAGGTGAGAAAATACTTGACATGTTGAGCAGAGTACTTACCTACAACATGGTAAATAAATATTAGCAGTTACCATTAGCACTGATATCTGCAAATGCACACTAGAGCGAGCTCAGTCTCCCCAGAAGTGATCATTTTTGGAAGTGGTACTATGGAAGGAACCGTTCACAACAAGCCATGTCCCCAGCTCCTCAGCCCTGTCTTTGAGACTGAGTCTTGTTACATTCTCAGTGTTAAGTTCAAGCTCACAATCTGATGTTACATTCAGGACAACTTCAGAAATGTCTGAAGCCCCCGAATCTCTTCATAAATCAGGTCATGACTTGCTCTTGAAATAAAGTTTATTTATGCTTTCATTCAGTAGGACTGGCTCAGTTCCTAGCCTGTGGTCAACTCGAGATAGGCTGTGAAGATCTAAGGATATATAAAGCATGGTCTCTGGCCCCAGGACACTTGAAGCATGTGCAGGAAATCTGCCCCAGAGCAAGTATAACAACAGTGGAATCAGGGTGCAGACCTGAGTGAGCAGAAGGTGCAAAGCATCAGGCAAGGAATGAGCGAGCACCCCTGACCTTGCATGGTGCACTTCTCAGGGCCTTCTTCATGGAACGCTTCCTTTCCTGGCAATGTCCGCTCCACAGAACATTTGCCTTTCTGAGCACCCACAACACATCTCATCATGCTGACCTTGACATCAGGTCTTCTCACTGAAGGAAATCCCTACCTGCCCGCAAAGTTCTCCTCCAAGTCTTCCTTACTCCTCCCCCAAGGAGATGGGGTTCATTGTATCACAAGCTGTGAGTGACAGCCTTATATTTTGGCCACCGGCACCTAACTCAGTGCACAATACAAGTCTAGTACACAGCAACATGACACAGACAAAGGCTCAGGACTTCCCTCCTGCAACTAGTGTCACCTGCATTGCAGCAAGGACAAGAAAATCCTGACAAGAAGCATTTTGTATATTCCAGACCATGCAGATACCTTCACAGTGGTTCTTTTTTATTTATTTAATTTTTTTTTTTTTTTTTTTTTTTTTTTTTTTTTTTTTTTTTTTTTTTTTGCAGAACCAGGGATTGAACTCAGGCCCTTACACTTGCCAGCGAAGCGCTTATTCCACTGAGCCATCTCCCCAGCCCAATACATTTTTTTTTTTTTGGTGGAGCTGGGGATTGAACTCAGGCCCTTGTGCTTGCCAGGGAAGCACTTATTCCACTGAGCCATCTCCCAGCCCTTTCACAGTGGTTCTGACCACTCGTGAGGCTTTTTTTTTTCTTCAGAACCAAGGATTAAACTCAGGCCCTTGCACTTGCCAGGGAAATGCTTATTCTACTGAGCCATGCCCCGGCCCTCAGTGAGGCTTTCTAACATCATCGAAACTTTCTTTTCAGTACCTCTCTCTAATTTTAGCCCAGCTATGCCCACTGGAATAAGGTAGCACAAACTTATCCATACTCTCTTCAACATAAAGATTACATACACTGTATATGCAGAAAGATCCGGTGGATAAAATTTCAACATCAAGTCCATCTTCATGCTTTGCTTACTTCCAGACATGCTTGGATAATTAAGCCATTATGAATACACATGTTTTACAAGTCTGTCATAATCTAAAAGCCTTTGGAACCTGATGTCATGAACGTAGTCCTGACGCCTCCAAGACCATTCCCATGACATAAATCTTAATTTTGCTTTGTTTTATTGTACTGCCTTCAGTCCTGTGCGCTGGAAGCTCTAGAATCTTTGATGGTGGAAATTATTGCAATTAACCTAAAGAAAACTTACGGCAAACAGGACACCAGTGCTCTTTAAAATCTCATGCTGATCTAAAAAGCCAAACAACCTGAGTGCTGCTTTATAGGTTGTGAGGACAAATTCTCAGATGGATGAAGCACCTCCTCAGGGCAATCCTACTGCGATGTTTCAGAGACAAGAGGCAGGTGGGCCCTTTCTTCTTCTATGATGGGAGTGCTTTCCCCCATCACATGTCACACATGTGTACATCTGTGGTATTTGCTTTTCAAAGGATTTTTATTGATGTGTAATAATTGTACCCATTTATGAGGTAACATGTGATGCTTTTATTCCTGCATACACTGGGTAATTGGTGTATCTATTATCTTAAACTATTAACATCTTGTTATTGGGACTATCTTCAAATTCTTCTTTACCAAATTTTTTTTTAACGTATTCAGTACAGTTTCTGCAGGGTCTCACTACACACATTGGACTCATACTGATCCTCCTGTTTTCAGCCTCCCAAGCACTGAGATTACAAGCACATGCCACCACACTCAGTCTCAGTCACCCTCTCAGTGTGCTCTGAGGGTAGTGGCAGCACAGTATTGTTTCAGGGGATTGAACCTTGGTCACTGAACCTGCTTAGGCAGGTACGTTAGTCTGCTGAGCTATTTGGCTGGCCCTCTAACTATTCTAAGTTGTGTATTATTGTCAATTATAATTGCCTTTCTGGGCCAAAGAATGCCAGAATTTTATTGCCCTGACTTAACAATATCATTCTACACATTGACTGACCTTTTCTTTCTCCCATTTCTCCCCATACTTTTTATTTTAGTTTGCTGCTATCTGAAAATTTGGGCATTTTCTCTTCTAGATAAACTTCAGGTTATTAATGAAATATATTGAGCGAAAAATAATGTCTTTCAGACTCACCAGAGACTTCCTTCCAGTTTGCATGGAACCACATCCAGCACTAGAGCTGGGTCAGCTTCCACAGCCCTCTAGCATGGCATAATCCTGCTCACACTTCACATCTAATGTACACTCGCATCTTAGGAAAGCATGTTCAGCCCACTGCTAAATTTCCTGATTCCGCTGACCTTAGTCAAGTGACATGAACCCCAAATGAGGTGTGTCTCACAGAAGCTGTCTATGGTAAGCTCACAATACCTTCTAGTGATTTGTGGCTGCCCTTCTAGCAGTCTGTGAGACAGTCGTGTAACAACTTCATCCAAAATGTCAGCTAGCAAGAGAAAAGGCAAACCTCAGAGCCTCTCCTGGCTTCAGTGTATTCCTGTGATCAGATGTGGAGCAATCCTCTTGAGTAAGAAGAGATATTCTTGAGAAGCAAACGAAACACAGTAGTGCCCACTCCCAGCGTTGCTGGGGTAGAGTCCCATCCATCCCCAGCTGTGCTCCATGTGCAATAGAAGCACCTGACTCCTTGAAATGGGTGTCACTTTATGACACCATTTTCCTTCACTATATGCCACCCAGAGGAGTATTTAGCTAAGTATTCCTAACACCAGAACTATGTTTAAAAGTTGTCTTCAGGGGGCTGGGGAGATGGCTCAGTGGAGTAAGTGCTTCTCTGGCAAGTGCAAGTGCCTGAGTTCAACTCCCAGTTCCACCAAAAAAAAAAAAAAAAAAAAAAAAAAAAGCTTGCTAAAACTTGTCTTCAAATTACAGGAACAAATTCTTATCTTTAAAGGCTATGAATCCTGGGCACCATCTGCAGGAGACAATTTCCCACCTCAGCATCACGTCCAGCAGGGTGGAGGGACTGTCTGACCACATACACTGTGTTCCCAGGGCAGACAGCTTTTCCCTGAGAAGTGTTTGCTACAGTGAATAGAGAGAATATGATCATGAGAATATTCATAATCTCAAGAGGGAACCCAAAGTGCCCAAATCATACTAAAATACATATGAAGGACATGAGAGCCTTTCTAATTCTCATAAGCCCTATCAGAAGACTGCAAGAACACAACAGCAAGCAGAAACACAGAGGAAACACACAGAATTTGAGGGCAGATTTATTTATATTGATGGGTACTTATTCATCAGGATCACCCCCAGAATATCAGACCCTGATCTCTGGTGATCTATGACTTATGGGATGAACAAGCAGGAAGTGCAGAGGCAGAATGGCTTGTCAACTGGAGACTGGCTTATGCAATGTGTATCAATCTGGGCCTGAAGTGTGCTGGGGGAGGTGGCACGTTCTCAGACAGCAAGATGCTCTGAAGACTCCTAAGGAGGACAGAGAGCCATAGAGAAGGGAAAGGAAGAGGCACAGTGGAGGCTGAAGTGGACTGCACTGGACATGATGGGATCATCCCGGTGTTGGGTCAGACAGTCAAGGTCCACATTTCCAGTGTCCCACTGTTACCCTTTGGCAGAGAACCCGGCCTCCTAAGTGGTGAGGGAGAAACCAGTTCAACTCTCATAGAAGAAGTGAGAGCATCAAATGAGATAGAGGACAGGAATCACATTTTCAAATCAGGCGCAAACATCCTACATGCCAGGATACTTATTTAGGGTGGATTGAGTGATTATTTCCTACCTGTAGACTCCCAGGCTACCTCAAAAAAGATTTTGACTTAGCATAAGTACTGGCCTCCGCTGGATTGAAAAGACACACAGGAATTACTCAGCCCTGGACAGCAGAGGGATACCGCGATCCAATTGCTCAGACTGCTGTGGGCTCCCCTCGGCTATGATTCTGCACATCCTAAACTAAATGCTTTTCCTATTCCACAGAACCAGCTTCTCCACTCAGCATCCCTGCTGCTTCATGATGGAAAAGTATCCATGATGTTTGCGCCTGAAATCTGGATCCTCACTATCAAGCCTTGCAGCACATGACTGTCCCTCTCAAAAGTCCTGCCAGTACTGTGAGCTTCTGGAGGCAATACCACTGCCCAAATTTGTGTTCGCATGTTATAAGAATCAGCTGATGGATAGAAAAGTCTTCTTAAAACTGTCAAATATTATGATGAAAAAATATTCTCACCAATGACAATGTTATAGGTTTAAATTTGAGACTGCTTTGTCTAGCTAACACGGTGAAAACTGAGTCAAAAATTTTCATGTTCTGTAACAGTAAAGATATTGGTCACAGTATCATAACAACCGCTTATGTAATCATGTTTCTGTTCTCTAGTTTAAAAACTTGAATGTACAGAGTTCCGGTGGTGAGAGAATTAAGAAAATCATTCCCACATTAAAGGTGTAAATTTTTTTAAATATATTACTGAGGTAGTAGGAATTCAGATGACATTAAAGTAGATTTTGAAGTGTTTGGTTTATTTAATTAAATAGAGCTAATGAGTGTTTCCACTGAGCCTGAGTGCTGTGGAATAATCTAACAGACCGCTGATTTCTGTGGTCTCAAGAAGGGATGGCCAACTGGCAGCCAAAGATAATCTGCGTCATGGGCTGACTCATCCTTCACACCTTCGGGTGAAGCCTTCCTGTAAGATGCAGGAGCCAGTTGCTTGCAGCCTGCTGGGGCTGAAGCTGGACCCACTGTGGTCTTTAGAATCTGCTGACCTCTCATATAAGGGTCATAGCATCTGTCGCTACATCAAGAGGCAGAGAAAACCACTGCAGATCCTGCATCTGAGTTAGGACCAAAGTGGAAAAGAAGAAATGGAGTTTAATTCATTAAGTTCATTTAATAAGAATTTAAGTGAGATTGATGAGAATGACATAGAGTTATAAAAGCCACGCCTCTTCTTTCTTCTTATACCTTGGCAATCACATGCTTTAGAAAGAAAATAGCATTATCCTCCTTGCCATGTGGAGACTCCAGATACAACTGACTCCTAGCAGTCTATTTATGATCTAGGCCACCCAGACACTCCACTTCTGGCTACTTTTGAATGGTTCAGGCCCTGACAAGGCATCAAGAAGTGGCTTTCCCATCAAGTGTTGGCGCACCCTACACAGGGGTGGGGCATCCCTCAGAAGGATGGTGCAGCCCTCACAGGGATGATGCACCCCACACAGGGAAGGTGCACCCCACACAGGGATGGTGCACTGCACACAGGGATGGCACACCCCACACAGCGATGGCACACTCTACACAGAGATGGCGTACCCCATACAGGGATAGTGCACCCACACAGGGATGACGCACCCCACACAGGAATGGTGCACCCACACAGGGATGGTGCTCTCCCCACAGGGATGGTGCAGCCCTCACAGGGATGGTGCACCCCACACAGAGATGGCACACCCCACACAGGGATAGTGCACCCACACAGGGATAGTGCACCCACACAGAGATGGCCCACCCCACACAGGGATGGTGCACCCACACAGGGATGACGCACCCCACACAGGGATGGCGCACCCCACACAGGGATGGCGGACCCCACACAGGGATGGCGGACCCCACACAGGGATAGTGGACCCACACAGGGATGGTGCACCCACACAGGGATGGTGCACCCACACAGGGATGACGCACCCCACACAGGGATGGTGGACCCACACAGGGATGGTGCACCCACACAGGGATGACGCACCCCACACAGGGATGGTGGACCCACACAGGGATAGTGCACCCACACAGGCATGGTGCACCTCACACAGGGATGGTGCTCTCCACACAGGGATGGTGCAGCCCTCACAGAGTTGCTGCACCCTGTACAGATGTGGTCTGCTATTGACTGGAATGGCACATCCTTCCCACTGCACCTCTCAGAGGGCCAGTGCTTCTGTCATAGGGATAGCGGGCCTGTCAGAGAGATGATGTACCTGTCGCTGGGATGGTGCATTGTTTGCAAAGCTGACACATCTGTCACAGGGATAGCACACTTCTCACAGGGATAGCACACCTGTCAATGGGGATGGCTCATTTGTCACAAGGATGGTGCTCCTGTCACCCAGAAAGTGTTCCTTTCACAGAGATGGGGTACCTGTCACAGGGATGGTGCAGCTGTCACAGGGACAATGAACCTATCACAGAGATGGCATACCTGCATAGCAATGGTCTCTTAGCTGTGTCCTGCTACAGTTTCAGCGTGCTGTGTGCTGTCCCTTCTGCACTGATGCCCTGCCCTTCTCCTGCATGTAATTGCACTTCTTTAGGAGGCCACGTGCTCTGCAAGGCCTTTCCTGACCTGAAAGGCTCTGCAAAGCCTTTCCCTCTTCTTGTCACTCTGCTTCCATCAGCTCATCGGATTCCTCAAGTGCAGCTCTTCATGCAAGTCCCTACATCTCTGTTTCTTATTCCACACACGTGTACCTGGAGTGGAATTCCCTGATGCCCTGCCCACATCTAAATCATCACTTCCCCACCACTTAATTTTCTGCTTAGAACACTGGTTTTACTTTTCATAAGAATTATCAAAGCTTTTAAATAATACATGTGTACCTGTGTGTGCACTTCATCAAATCCATGAATGGAAATGCTTAACAATGTAACTTTGATGGATTTCAAGAAGTATGTGTTTTGCTCTGCTGTAGATTCAGGGCAAACTGGGCACTAGAAAGTAATTGTTGCCCCTCCCGGTGCTCATGCAATCCACGGTAAGGCAGTTACTTGCTTGCTTCTTGGCCCTCTCTGGACTTAGAGCCACTCAAGATGAGATGCGGTGGTCCTTAGAGCATCTACGCCTGGCCCTTTCATAGAGCACATCAGCCTCTTTCTTAATCAGCACTAAACTATTCCCCAGTTTAACAGTGCAGGAGCATTTCCTAGCCATGTTTCCAGTGTCTGGTGCCGCGTCTGACTCACACCTCACTTTTAAGCAGATGAAAAAATAAATAGCTCCATTCAAGGCCCCCATTCTGTCCTGACCTCTGAGAGTGCTCTGCAAACACTGGAGGAGTGCTGCCTGCCAGACTCTGGGGTCCCATCCACCTTCTGCATGTGAGTTTCCAGCTTGGAGTATGTCCAATGAACCTACCAAACCCCAAAAATGTCAAGCAGAGACATAACAAGAGCAATTACTTCCTTGAAAAAAAACATGACTTCTTTTTTCCTCTACAAAATGATGCAAGGACATATACAAAAGGCTCCTCCTCTCTGACCTCCCATGAATTGAATGTATGAAGTGATTGACTGAAAATTGCTATCTCCAAATATAGCAAGGAGAGGTCTATTTTATGAAGCTAGATGCCTTGTGTGAAAACAAGGCCAAGTTGTGCTGGCAAAGCCAGGGAGTACTAACTCACCTGCAGGTAGGACTGGGTAGGTCCTAGGCAGGTCAGCCAGGGCTCCTGTCCTGCATAAAAATAACTGAGCATACCCCTGCCTGGTGCAGGGACTCTTCTGAGTCATCAGAAGGGGTAAAAGGAGCCAAGGGAGAGTGCAGAGTCCTCCCTGAGCACATGACCCAGGGGACAAGACCAAATTAGAATTTCTTTCCATGTCTGGGTGCACAGGCTCAAGGTAGAGGTGACATGTGTACTATAAAGAGAAGCATTTTAACAGAGTCCCACAGAAGAAAATGGCTGGCCTCAAAGGGCCTGTCACTCTGATATAAAAAGAGGACAAGACAAGGAAAGAATAGTGGATAAAACTGAATCATACTTTAGAATGGGATGGAGAGGAAGAGGGTACTAATACCAAATTCCATTGTTTATTGATACTTAGGCCTCTAATCCTCCAAAGTACCCAAAGTTGGGGGCACTTTTATTTCCATCCATCACCCCTGAAGAAACAGAGGAACAGACAGCTTTACAACATGCTCATGTCACCAAGTGATGGAGGGATGGGGTGAGGGTTCAATCCCAGCATCCAGAACTAGACCCTGTGTTTTTAGATGCGAAGAATGCTAAACATCATTTCTAAAATAAGTATCCTAGAATTCTTCGCAAACCAAATTATCAAGACCTATAAGTGCACCCTCCCCATATGTAGCTGGGGCCGCTGAGTGCTTTACCTCCCTCTTTGTCATCCAGCTTAATGGCTGTGTTTGTGGCTACAGAGCGTCAAACCCGTTTTCAAGTTTGCTGTGCGGCTCCGTGTGTATGTGTGCACGGGCCTGACAGGGCTAGTTCATTTCAAATAACCAAGTATGTCTTTGGACAGCTCTTGTCAAGATCCAATAGAAGCGCCAATTCCAAAAATATGTTCCTTTAGCGGTTTTTTAGGGTTCTCTGCTCTGCACGGATTGACAATGTGGTAACAAGAGACATTCTGGAGACTGGATTTAATGCAACCATATGCTAGACAGAATGAGAACCCAGATTGCAGCAGAGCAGCCGGTACATTTCCATGTTAACAGAAGCTTGATTGCAAATTACATTTAGTCTCAACAGCTCAGTTCACTGCACACAGATGCCATGGGGGACTGTAAAGTTAGTGAGATGTGGGGGAGGACGAATAACATTTTTTTCTCAAAAAAAAAAAAAATCCTTTAGCTGATAGAATGCCAAGGAGCAGCAGCGCTGATGCTGAAAAGAAAATGCTGCTATATTTGTTTTGCCAGAAAAGGAAAAATAATCATTGTCGCGAGTTGTTAGTCAAATTATGAATACGGCCTCAGCTGGTAATTGTCTGATAATGCAAACAGTGATATTAGGGCTGTCAGATGCTGCGCATGCTGTTTGACAGCTAACATGTACGTGCTCCCAGAGAGAGGAGCGGGTTCACTAATTCCAAAAGGCAGACGGACTGAAGGGGCAGTGATAGAAGAAAACTCACTCTCTAGTCTGGCCTCATGACCAGAGCAGGATATGGATCAACACCTACCCCCGGCTTCATAGAATCTGCAGAATTGCATTAAGAGTCCAGTGTGGGTTCAGGTGGTAGATTCATCTTTTATTTGCTGTGCATCTCAAGAGAAGTCTTCTAACCTCTCTGGGCATAGATTAAAATATTCTTCATTTCTCAAATAGGGATAATAATTTTGATTCATGTCTTTCTCCCGGGGTTGTTTTGAAAATAGCTGAGAATTTGTGTGGGGGCACATAGTCACCCACCCAGTGCTGAGCAGTGGGAGCAGAATTTTTTCATCTAGGTATAAGCACCTTTCAGTTACACCTGTCCATTTTTCCTCTGATAATCTGGCTTCATATTCTGCCTCTTACCTAGAGTGCTCTCTGACTCCTTGATCACAGGTCTTCCCTCAGAAAAGAATCTCAGCAAGACCTGTCATGTATGCATAATTCCCTTATTCTCCTCATCTCTTAGCCAGCTGTCCAGAGATTGTTCTGTTGAACATTATCTATTCTCTCCTCAGTTTCTCAACCCCAGGAGCTCTTGTAGTTAAAAGTAGCCACATGGTCATGTTCTGAGGAAAGAAATACAAGCAGTAGTAGAGTAAGATGTTTTCCAGCTTCTCTTAAACTGTCCATCTGTGCATGATCCTCATTCTTTTTTTCTCCAGCTGAGTGGCAAAGAAATAAAACCTAATGGAACAATAGAGTCACAAGGTGGTAGGAGCTGTGCCTCCGACTGACTGCCTATGTAGTCTCCTAGAACAAGGCACTGAGCTAAGTAACAAATGAAATTCTATCATTTCAAGCCCCTCAGAATAGTTAGCTGGTTGATAAATTTCTTAGTTTACCTGAAATCCAAGGAGCCATCAACTTTGTGCCACTACACAATGTTTTGTTTTCAGAAACACAATCAGTATCTCATTAAACATTCTTTGAGCCCTTTTGGAAGATAAGAGGAAAAGCACTGGACCTTGAGCCCAGTGCAGCTGGTCCACATAGGTGTACAGCAGACACAAGCACAGTGAGCACAGTGAGCTATTCTCAGCTCTGAATGCTGACATCCGGTGTTAAGGTTTGTACAACTTAAGGGCATTTGGCAGGGTTCTAGATTTTTTAAGGAGACTTTTTCTCTGTTTTTTATTTTGTTGCAAAAATGGCTGTTGCTATAGTTAACTGTTTGGTTCTGGAGTTCTCCTCACCCACCTATGCACATTGGGGTTTTTGGTAGCTGTCTTGGTTTTTTGTCTGCTTGATTTTGACAGGTGTAGCTTATCTTGTTGAGTCCTTGACATTCTCCCTGCATTAGATAATTTTATCATGGATATTTGGGAAAGTCTTTAAGGATTTCTCATTGGCTTTCAAAAGGCAGTGCCCAAATGGGAGTCCTGGATTGGAAATGGAAAGCCTAGGTTTGACTCTTGGGACTACCACCTACTGGGGAAAATCATTCCACTTTTGTATCAAAAGAGGCATAAAAATAAGAACTCTACCCTCTAGACCATCGGGCCCTTATGGCTAAAATCACATTTATTTTGTTCAAAATTATAACCCTGTACCTTTCCTGGTGCCTGCTATGTCCTTTATCCTCAACAAAAATTAGGTGGCTGAAGGATGGTTGTAAGAGCCCCAACAAGGTAAGAGACATGAGTCACCCTGTAGATTCTGTAGTGCTGTTCACATGGAAGTGCTATTGTCGCACAGATGGGCAATGCATGGACTCTCCCCAAGCTGAAGAGTTACTTGGCTATTTTTGGATACTGGAAGATACTTTTAGAAATGTGTAGTATCATTGCTGTGGTCCAGGCTTCTGCTATAGATGGAAAGTGAGATATAGAAGCAATGATATCTTACAGATATGAAGAGAAGACAGGGAAGAGTGTAGGAAAGAGGGGGAATGGTCCTAGGTAGAAAAGAGTTATACCTTGAAGAGGAATCTTATGCTTCCTTGCTAGAACAAAATAAGTTTTATTATCTGGCCAAAGCTATTAGAATGTAAGTTTGGAAAATAATTTTCCCAAGGAGTCATGATTTCCTCAGCTGTTTTCTATGTATCTATAATCTCACTAAGTTTGAAAAATGACAAAAGGCAGAGGGTGTTGAAGTAGATTGTGCAGTTGACAATTGAACCAGGAGTCTCCTCTTGTAGATGGGAGGCTGAGCAGAAGTGGTTTGTCTGGGGTAACACAGATAGATGGTGTCCTTCAGTGGCCATCTTGTCTTCTCTTGTTGAGACAGTTTCTTTATGCAGTCCATTTGAACTCACTTTGTAGCACAGGCCTGCCTTGAACTCACAGCAATTCTCCTGCCTCAGCCTTGCAAGTGCTGGAACTAAAGTGTGCCCCACACTGCCTGGTGCTGTTAACCACAGTCTTGACATAGGTTTAAAAGCCATTAGGCTATAACAAGAAAGAAGATAAAGACAAGGCCCAGAGAATGCAAAAGCAAAAGTCCTATCACACCTTTGGGATCTATGGTTCTTTTGCTTCTGAGTCTTGTTTGGCTCCACATTTTGCTTCTCTCTTGCACTGAGATTCTGATACATTCACTTTCTTAAAATCAAATTTTCTTTGCTTTCTAGCTATAACTGGTGTCTGGTACTTGGATCCAGGAGTCTTTAGCCAGTGTAACCACTTGCAAGAAACTTCCTGGAGGTTCATGTATCTCCACATCTCTTAGCAAATTGTCCTGCACAGATCAAGTGCTCAGTAAATGTAAGAAGTCAGTGCTGAACCTTTAGGAAGTTTCCCTAATAATTCCTCTCTAGAAGAAGCTCTCGGATCTCAGAAGTTTTCTCCAATAATGACCTTGCACCACAATTGTCATGGTATCCATCACCTATCCCTTTATAAGCCAGTGTCTTCATGTTTCAGCATAACACTTCTGATTCCCATCTAGACTTAAACAACAGTGCTAGCAATAAAGAGCATGAACTCATGGCAATAGAATCTGCAGCTCATTTGTTGCATGAAGTTCTTCAGACATCAACCATAAGTTACTCAATCAATGGTGAAGGAAGTGAAAGAAGATAGTCAACATTCGAGACTCTGGTGTCACAGCAATGAGAAACATATGCCTCCCAGTCCTTAAAAAGCTGAGAATTTGTTGGCAGCAGAATTTGTGGTAACAAACACATAACTAAAATATAATTTAAATATTATAGTAATTCATGTAGATAGTCCTCTGAGTTCTCAGGGGTTATGCTAGGCCATGAGACCAAAGCATTCAGAGAGTGGAAAACACTAGAATTGGGCCATAAAATGTATAGGATTTTCCCAGATGGTAAGAGTCAGAAATAAGGTCATTCTAAGAAGAGGAAATAACAAGTTCAGTGACAAAAAGGGGTGGACAGATGTGGCAATGATAGGGGATTAGAATTCATTTGGAAAGACTGGACAAGTTTTCCCAGAAGATGCTCTGGGGGAAAAGTTTTCCATGGTTGACAAGTTTGGAAAATATATCCTATTTGGAAATGTAAAATGTGGTCTTACCTATAAATGGCTCTAAGAAGTCAGAGTCTAGATGGATAGTCCAAGAAAGAGTGGCAGAGGGCTGAATAAATAATAGGAAATGAGTATAAAAGAGTATGGGTGGGAGTGCAGGGGTGGGTGCATGGATGGATAGGTGGGTGGTAGGTAGTTAGATGGATGGATGGATGGTTAGTTGGATGGATGGATGGATGGATGGATGGATGGACAGAGACTTTGGGGAAGCATAATCAAGTCTTACTAAAATGTAAAAGACAAGAGCCAGTGAGATAGTTCAGAGGATTAACATCTGCTTAGACAAGCTCAGGGTCCAGGGTTCAATCACTGGTACCACATGCCATGCAGGCCAACTCCCAAGGGTACTGAGCTGGCCACTGAGACCAGGCATGGTGGTGCACACCTGTAATCCCAGGGCTGGGGAGGCTGAGACTGGAACATCACTATGAGTCTGAGCTCCATAGTGAGATCCTATACCAAATACAAAGAAAGAAAGAAAGAAAGAAAGAAAGAAAGAAAGAAAGAAAGAAAGAAAGAAAGAAAGAAAGAAAGAAAGAAAGAAGGAAAGAAAGAAAGAGAGAGAGAGAGAGAAGGAAAGAAAGAAAAAATGCATGTGAAAGGACTGTGTCTTCATATTTTGGACTGAATAGAGAAAAAGGCAGTCTGAGAAGAAAAGGGAAATAAATATCTGAGGGAGGTAACATAGGTTTGGCTTCAAGCTTGTTAAACATGAGCTGAGTACAGGAAAAATACATGAAATTTCAAAAGACAATGGGACATGGGGTCTAGGAGGCAGAATGATGATGTAGTTCAAGACATTGCTGAACAACTATTGACACTACTATAAAATAGTAAACCTTGAATAAGGCATTGGATTGGATGGACCTCCAAGGTCCATTTTGGTCAGATTTTTTATTGTTGTGTGATCAGAGAGATCCACACTAAAAAGTACAGATGATATGATCTCTTCCTGCTGACCACATCCAGGTACGTAAGCTCTTCAGCTGGCTGTGGAAGTGCTGACCACAAAGAGGAGCTCAGCAGCTTCATACATCCCAAGGAAAGGAAGTGATCTGAAAGAAATGTGTTTAATGCAACTTCTCAGTGACCCCCATTAAATGATTCCTTTCTGTCGGCCTGGCCTTGCTCAGGAGAAACAATGAAAACTCGGTCTGTTTAAGAACAAGCATGGAAGGCTGATCATGTTCTTTGCAACATCCTTGCCCTCTCTAGACATCAATAAACCTAGTAGAGCAAGCAGAGCACTGGGCTGAAAGTTAGGGGGCTAGGGTTCCCATTCTGACCAGCTCATAAATCACTGCATGTCATTGGGACCATTACTTACTTTCTAAATGGCTCTTTACACCTCTGTGAAGAATGCTGAAAATAATGATATCAGCTGCTTATAGTTAGGGCTATAAAGAGGGCTCAGTGAGATGGATTTGTTTTGTGAAACCTATCACTAATATAGGAATCATCTTGCTTTAAATATGTCTCTAAACTATTGGCAGTGGGAAAAGCCCTGGACAATGAATAATGCAGCACATTTTGCAAATGAGGAAACCAGTGCACAGAGCAGCCATCTTATTTACCCAATGTCAGGCAGACAGTAAGGGTAGAGCCATAAGACAAGCATCACCATCTTCTGAAGAGCTTTGAGTAAAAAAAAAATGGCCTGGAAAGAAAATTCAGATTGAGCAGCCAATCCTTACCATTAAAAACTCCAAGCCACTAATCCAATAGAGCCCATGAGATGAACAGTCCATCTAACGTCGTTTACCCCACAGATCCATGAAGCAGCAGACCTTCCTCTGTGCTACCCTGTGTTGGCCAGTCTTCAAGGCCCAAATACTTCAGGTCTATGACTCCAGCATACACCAGGATGTTCTATGATGAACACTTTTATAATGATGTCCTATTTGACTAGAGCTAAAGTGCCTAATGCCAGCCTGTCATATAGATCCTTTCCTCTCTCACTCTGAAGGGAATGTGCTAGGTAGGTAGGCCACAGTCAATGGCTTTCCTGCACTATGGGCAGTTTGCTCACCAATCTTGTGATGTCTTTATCCTTATCTGTTTTGCCCTTCTTAGAGCTGTCACTCTTATCTTCTCAGTGCCTTCTCAGCCTGGATTCATTGTTAGACTGAATGCAGAGCCTACTCCTCACAGTGGTCGCTCAATCTGGTCCACAGTCCCTTAAGATCCACCCATTTCATTCCCATTTTCATGGTCCTGTGTTTGTCAGCATGTGTGTCTTTCATAGCATCACAGTGTGTGCTTTTGTCCTCTTTCCATGAGATGGTCCTGAGTGATCTCTCTGTTTCCTATAGTGCTGAAAGCTCATGCCTGGAAACCAAATTTCTACCAGAAAAAAAAGTACGTCATTAAGGGAAAATAGATGCATACTTTAGAAATGTGGATTGCCATACCAGAAAGAAAAAGAAGAGAAAGAGGGAAGAAAGGAGTGAAGGGAGGGAGAAAAGGAGGGAGGAAGGGAGGGTGAGATGGAAGAAGGGAGTTAGAGAAGGAGGGAGGGGAGGAAGATGGAAGGAAAGAAGGAAGGAAGGAAAGAAGGAAGGAAGGAAGGAAGGAAGGAAGGAAGGAAGGAAGGAAGGAAGGAAGGAAGGAAGGAAGGAAGGAAGGAAGGAATTTGGAAGGAAGGAAGGAAAAAACAACTTTTCCTAAAGATGTGAATATTTCCATGCAACTCCAAATTATAGTTCATTAGCTAGTTCTCCACACAAGGACTTGGAAAAATCACTTCACCTATTATCTGTCTTGTCTCTTAAGTTGCCTGAGTTGTGTTGAAATCTGTGAAATGGCCAGTATCTCCAACTGGAGCAGTGTTTCCTTTCCAGACAGGAAGACTCCTGAGAAGAGAGGCCACGCTAGCTTTTGCGGTCTGGCTGCAACAGTGACTCATCCCGTCAAGCTAGAGGCTGTCTGTTTCGATCTTTCACTGTTTAGAGCCTATTTACAGTTGTAATTTTCTTCTTCTTCTCTCTCTCTCTCTCTCTCTCTCGTGGCCTCTGGTGACTTATCGGAAGGGTTACACAGCCTTGACAAATGGAATCTGTATAAGGAGAGAGTGCTCAATTGAATGCAGTTGCAGCGAAAGCCCACGAAGGAAGGCTTGTGTTTACAGCTCTGATGATAGGGTTCCGGTAATGACTTGGCTTTTTCCTCCTTGATTGAATATTCCCCTGGGCCTGCCAGTCTGGACTCCTGTTATTTAATGAGGACATTGGAGCACAACCTCAAGATGTCTGCAAAAATGACCTTTTCTTTGGGCTTACTCCAAAAACAAAGAAAAGTGGAGCCCAAGTTAGAAAGGGTGGTTCTGGAATACAGCTTCAGAATTAGCATTTTCCCCCAGAAGCTCAGAAGCATGGATTCACAACCGCTAGAAGCACAGAAACCCATGTGGAGGAACTGGAAATAAGTCTTCATTTTGCTTATGGAGTAACTGATTATTACAGGGAGAGAGCAAAGTACCTTAATTTGCATAGCACAGTCCCAACAAATCCTAGCAGTTCTTAGCAGTGTTCTTTGGCCTGGCTAATACAAAAATTAGCAAGTGGCTAAATGTTTACTGTGGATGAAGAAGCGGCTTCCCCAAGCCTCTCCTCTGGTCCTCTGTAGCTCTCTGGTGCTCCTTTTTCCTTTGCTTTCTGATTAGGAATTTCACTGACCAGAGGTAGTGTTGCCCAAGATAGGTGAAGAAGAGCTGAGAGAAAAACCACACAAATGAAAGACTCAGCCTCTGGTTATAAGTGCAGCATCTCCTGTCAGTCTTAAAAACCAATATAGGAAAAGTCTACAGGGAAGTGAGGAAGTGTCTGGACCAAGCCAGCCTCACAGACCCAGGACAAAACATGTCCACTCTGCGTCTGCCTTTTGGCTCCTCTTACAACAATAGATTAGCTTAACATTCTGATGAAATATAAATGTGGGGGGATGGCCAGAAAGCGCTCGAGAATAAAGTTCTGTTACATTTGTAAGAACTATTTGGTTTATCTATGCAGTCTTGTTTTCTTTATGACAGAGATTTCACATTCTTTCGTTGAAAAGATCATTTAACTTCAAATGGGAGATTTTATATATTATTTTTGACAAAAAAAAACTGTACACACAGTTATTGCAGACCAATGGGAATCCATAAATATGTTTTTGAAGACAGAACATCATCTTTAATCTTACCACCCAGATTTAATACTTGTATAGATGCAATTAGGGTCAAGTTGTAATGAATTTTTGCCTTGTTAGAAGTTTTATCCAGGTCCTTAAAAATCAAAAATACACAAATATAAAGTTTCCTGTTATAATGCATCACAATGTAGTCAAACATTATCTTCATAAATGCAGATGTAGCTAGTGATTATTTTAGGCTAATGTTCAGTTTGGACTTTCTGGGTCAGGGATACAGCTCAGCAGAGCAAGAGGCTGCCTGGAAAGCACAAAGTCCTAAGTTCTAGTATATACACACACACATTAAAAAGAAGTTGGGAGTTTCTCTAAGTCTCTATATAACTGAGATTATCATAAAAATTTCTCATCCAACTGAGGACATTTTTGACAATGAAAAATCATAGTATTAATCACTACACTGAAAGAAAAAGCATAAGTCTGAAATTCCCTAGGAAAAATGGAACATAAAATCAAGAATTTCAAGAATTTCACTGACCAAAGGTAATATGGCATGATCTAAAGTAAAAAAGCAAATATGCTGGAGTCAGAAGACTTGGGTCTAAGTTTAAGATCCACTACTGAGTAAAAATGGCACATGATGGAGAAACTTGCTTCCTCATCTCTAAAATGTAAATTATTCTGTATATATCAGTCTAATCTCATCAAATGTAGGTAATTCTACATTTATTTATGAATCATGCACTAGATCCTAGGTTCAATCCCCAGTATCAAGAAGAAGAACAAATCAGCTTTAAATGAAGCTTGGTCTAGCTGGAATTTATGCTATTTGAGGGAAGAGTCTATAATGCCAGGAATATAATGAAGGTTTGTGCTCTTCAGCACTCATCAAGGTCCTGTCCTCAGCTAGTCACGTCTGCCTACATCTGCTGCTAAGTCCTTGGTAGCACACCACCAGCCTCTAGGAGGTGGGCAACTGTACTGTGCTCACCAGTTGTAGGCTCTTCTACTGCTCACCAAATATCCACTGAGGTTCTCTTCAAGGCTGTCATTTAGTGACATTGACTACTATTTAGAATGAAAGAGTATGGCTCCACCCACGCCAACCCATTTTCATCTGGTATTATTTGAATTACTGGAATAATATCAAACCACTCAAGAAAGAAAGCACTAAAGGCACAAATTCAATTTTTCAGGAACATATGGAACTTAATTTCCCATTTTCCTAATGAAGAGCAATGCATGAATTCTTTGAACTCTCATCTCTTCAAGGCAAGAAGAAGCCATAGGATGCAGAGGCATCAGAATGATTATGTTTCATTTAGGTGCTTCTCACTGTGAATTATAAGAGAGAGGCCATGGCATTTGTAAGTGTACAAAGTAAGGTGTCATGATCTTCTGTATTTCAGGATTGTCCTATCGAATGGTGCACCCTACAAAGAGCTCAGCTAGTATGAGGCCTAACAACTACATTATGATATTTGTATCATTGCTCTGAGTAACAGTTATGCTTCAGTTCAACATTTAGTAGACAAGTTTCATTAACCCTTTTACGAAGAATGTCTTATATATTTATCTTAGATGTATCAACCTCACTGAGGTTATTTTGTGCATTTCTCTTTTCTTCATAGCACCCTATAGAATGTCCTATATGGAAAGAGGCATTTAGTCAACACTAGTGAAGTAAATGACATAATCTCTTCCCCTCCTCCTGGGGTGATTTAAACAGTGTCACTTTCACCTAGTTTTACAGTGGGCCAAGCCTTTTCAATTTCTCCTTTATCTGTACTTTAGTGAAACCCACCATAAACCTGGAATTAAAATGACTGATCTTAAATAAGCATTCAACCAATAATACTTCCCTCAAAAAGGAATCCCAGTTAGCAAACCAAAGGTAGAGTCAATGAACAAACAGAAAAATGACCATGAGAACACTCCAGTAACAATGGTGATAAATAAGATCTGCCACCAGAGTCTGAAATTGGATTGTGAATGAAAGTCTCAAAATCCCTCTTCTCAAAAGTGTACTCAGTACAAAGTGGGAAAAGTAAACTTATGATGGAGAAATTTGGTAGATATCACATTGATCATGTCAAGTGATCAACGTTCCTGTCCCCAATAACATGTATCTACATAAGCTACAGAATATCATACCCTTAGAGCACATTCCTTCCATATCACCCCTGAAAGAATGGCTATCATCATGAAGTCCATCAATAACTAATGCTGGAGGGACTGTGGGGAGAAAGGAACTCTTCTCTGTTGTTGGTAGGAGTGTAGACTGGTGCGACTACTGTGGAAATTGGTGTGGAGATTCCTAAACTGTGAGGCTCAGAAGTCCCATTTGACCCAGCTATTCCCCTCTTGAGTATTTTCCAGAAGGACAACTTAAACATGAGAAAATATCAGACAAACCAAAACTGAAGAATATTTTACAATGTAACTAATCTGTCTTCTTCAAATATGTCAAAACATGGTAAACAAGGAAAATTGTTCTAGATGGTGGATGACTTGACAACTAAAGGTAGTAAAGGAACACTAAACAAAAGATCTCAGGGTCTTATTTCCCTTCCTTCTTTTCTCCTTTCCCCATCCCAATTTTTCTTTTTTTTTTTTTTTTTGCGCAGTATTTTTCCTTTCATTTGCACTGATTTATTTCACCTGAAATTCCCATGTAACTACATGTTTTACACAGTATTTTTATGCACTTAAACCCTATGTCCACCCCCACACACAATATTCTCTTTTTCTTTAAATACAATCATCTTTCCCTCTCTCAGCCACTCATTATCCAGTGCTGACAATTCTGGCACAAAACTTCCCAACCAAACACCATGGCAGCTCATCATCGGGGAAAATTCTCAAATGTTACTCAATTATGAGCCCCTAACAAACTGAATTGACAGAGAGTATGAGATCCAAGGGAATTTTCTCTATCCTATTCACCTTGCAATTTTTCAAAATGTATTTTAAATGCTTAAAGCTATTTTTGTTATCTATGTTAGATAACAGTCCATTGATATTGGTGCTGTGCAGATTTTTAAGAAATGAGAAAACTACCAAAACTACTGACATTCATGAGATAGAATTAGTAGGGCAGTACCAGACCATTTCCCAGGCCCTGTGGGCTGGTTCTGAAGACATAAGCAGGAGGAAACTTCAAACAGAAGGTCTTCACATCCCCTGAGCTAACTCCATAGTGAATTACTTCTGTTTTCATTTTACCTGATGAGACACAAATTTGAAGGAAGCCTAATAACTTCAGCACTCTCTACCTAGTGAAGAAATGATCACCTTGCTGCTTCAGGCCACATATGTGCTTGTTTTGTCTTTTCCATAGTATGTGGACACCAGACTTCTCAAAGGGCACCTCTTTGGTGAGCCCTTTCTGATTTTCCGAATGAACTATGGATTATTTTTCTTCAAATCTCTGCATCATTTCAAAAGGCCTAAGAGATTTCCATAGGGGGTTGTATCCATGTTAACTGATATTTTATCTCCTTTCTGGCTTTGAGAATAATGACTGTGTTTCCATGTCGTGGTTTCCTACACCTCCTGTAAAGCAAAAGTGACGCTATTTCAATTGGGAGTTGGGTTTAGGCTGACCAGTAAATTGGCACATTTCTGATTGCATGTACTGCTGTGCATGCAATTTTAACTTTTGTGAATAACTTCCATTCCTACATATGTTGTTCTGTATGACCTCAAAGATCTTTCTGGTGCTGACATCTGCCCTGTAGAAGCCTGGTTTCTGATGGAACAGAAACATAAATAATGTTTGTGTGTTATCAGCATCTCTTATCTAATGTAAATAAGTTCCCATGGGAATGATGATCCTATTTTAGTTGTGATTCCAACATTTACTACTCCCTGCTCTGGAAGTTTATTAGAGATCACAGATAGTATATAGGGACTGTCCCAGGCCCTGAGGTCTGCAGAGTTCACAGCAGTAGACTTCCATAAAACAACATTATGAAATCTCAGGAGCTCACTTTCAATGAGGACTCCATCACGAAAGCAATTTGCAGTTTTGCACTAACAGAAATCACAAGCTTAAAGTTTATATGTTACTTCCTAGGATATTCTTCTGAATATAAGTTCATTTTTTTTTTTACTCAGACTCCAGATTTACCCTTTATATCAAGTTAGACAGTTCCATGTTATATGTTTCTGGTTGCCAGTTAGGTTCCAGTGGAAACCAAGTGAACAAGAGCTGCCCCTCCTTTCCTCACCAGGCTTGGAGGAAGCAAATAACTAAAACTAATAACAACTTACAGAGTGCAGACCACACCCCAAGTGCCAAGCCAAGTATGCAAATGTACCACTTGATCCTCCTGATGTCCCTGTAGATTTATCCTTCCAATTGCCATTGAGAAGATGAGGAAACATTGATTGAACAATTTGAGTCCAATCATTCTGGATCACAGAGTGAAGAAATAATAGCAGTCAGACACAGACATATTCCGATGCCTCCAAAACCCATACCCTTAGCCACATACTCCTACTTCTCATGCAAAAATACTTTTATATCAGAAAGTATCACAGACACAAAGGAATTCTCATTGAATCCTCATAAAACCTAAGGGATGACATAACCAGCCTTTCAAACGTCACTTTACAAATGCAGTGGTCAATGTCCCTTGAGACCAGCTAGTACGTGGTAAAAGTGGGAATTATTTCAGTTATGTGACTCTCAGGCCAGATTCCCTTAAGAAAGAAAAATAACCTTGAAGTTCCATCTGAAAGCCAAATGTTTTTTAATACTAGAAGGTCATGCTACCTTACAGGAGTGTAACTCTACCCTCTGCACACCTTCTGAGTCAAATTGACTTATTTTATCTGGAACAAGGACTTTTCCTGGTGTCAGCACCTTTTAGACCAAATGGACTTTTGTCTGTCTCAGGCATCATCCCCCAAAACAAAATTGCCAGCAAAGTCCTGCTTCCAGAATTGTTATGATATATAATGACGCTGTGGATGAAAGGAGTAAGGACAGCTCTGTTTCAGGCATCAGCAGTGCTGGCAGGGAGAAACCTACCTTGCATTTTGCTGGGAAAGCTAATCTTACAGGCATCAGTAAAGATGGAATGCCACCAGAATTATATGCTCCTATGGAAGTATTTTCTTGAGCATGAAAGATATCTTTAAAATAAAACAAAATATACCAAAAGATAAACATAAAATTAAAAAAATCCCTGCAGCTTCATCTTTTTTTGTAATTAAAACTCAATAGTTTTCTTTATTTTAAAGAGAATAAAAATTTTAAAACATTAAAAATTATACAGAATTTCAAATCAAGATGATAGGAAATCAACAATGACTGTTACATTGCATATTGCTATTGTCAAAGCAGTTATTCAGATTATCAGATGGAAACATTCAAAACTGGTCAAAAATTTAAAAAAACATAAGCATTAGCTGGTCCTCTTCAACAAACCAGTAGAAATTAGCAGCACAATCGTTTATCTTAGTTATGTTTCTATACATATGTCTTTTTTATTTTTTCTTTTCTCTCTTTCCTCAACCCTGTTGCTGTTTTCTTTTCATCAATTTCTTTCCCTTTCACAATATCTATTGTATTTTTTTATTTCATTTTCTAAGGAGGTAACGAAAATTCTTAATCGAAAAAAATGTCTTAAAAGAAAAATCTGCAAAAGAGCAGAGTCTCTGCTAATGCTGCATCCTTCCACCTGCCAGCATTTTGACATAGGGCTCCAACGTGCTGCTCTGCTAGCTCCTCAGGATTAAGGAGGCCTGCAAAGAGGAAGACCAAAGAAGATGAGTAGGGAAGGGGCTGTTTACATGAAAGCTCCAGCTTTTTATTTCTTTGCCAACCCCTTACTTGTGTGCACCTCAAAAAGGAGTGGGATGTGGGGTAAGAGGCATTAACCAACTACAAACAAACAATCCTGGAAGGAGATCAGACGTTTGGGCAGGCCCAAGGCTCAGTGAGTAATAAGCACCTTCATTTATGTAGCACTTTATAGTTCACTGTACATTTCCAATTAGGACGTTTCTTTTGATCCCCACAACAATAAGGGATGTCAGTTGAATTCAATGTTCCCATTTTACACCTGAGAAAATTAAAACATAGATGGGGAAAAACACTCAGAGTTAAATTCAAGTCACCTTGCAGCAAAAAGAGGATTTGGATACATTCAGTAACCCAGAAAGCAGTGTTCTCCTTCATTCCATACCATGGTAGTATCCTAAAATAAGTGCTAAAAGCCACAACAAAAAGCAATTGTTTGAAGGTAAACATGCAGTATGTCATTGCCCAGAAAATAATTAAATGAATAAAATTTACTCTTATGCAAGATAAATCCAAGAAGCATCCATGGTGATTTATCATGTCCAGAGAATAAAGATCGCCTAAAAATAAACTAAAACTCCCTGCAGCTCTATTTTCTGCACAGGTAATGAAAAGTGAAAGAAGCAATTAAAGAGGGTCTCCTTGCAAGATCTATTATTGAAAAAGGTATTTAACTTTTGGGCTTCTAAGATAAATGGTAGGATCTCTTCAACATAGGTTGGTCTTTACCAAGACAAGGCCAGTTGGTCACTATTCATCCTCTCAAGAAATACTTACCTTGCTCCAGTTTGGTTGTTGGTCTTCCCAAACTGCATGTGAATGGGTTTCAGTAGTTTGGCTCAGCAGGGAAGGAAATAAGCACCACTGGATTTGCCCTGACTGTGAAACAGCAAGTGTGTATGTATAAGATAGTTTCATTGTGTGCAAAGTGTATCTGCTGCCAAGATGTGTAGAGCATTCAATAAGTTGTTGAAAAGGTAGAAGGATCGACACATCCAACTGACATGAAACAGTGGTCCTTTGCTTGAGAGGATGTGGAGAATGAGCATAACCCAAGCCCTCCTGGTCATTAATGTTTCTCACCCTCCAGATGCCTAAAAGCCAGGGTGAAGACTCTTCACACCCCTTGTGAGCTCCCTTGCACACAACTCTTCCTGAGCCCCCAGTGATGTGGTCCTGAGGAAGTCTCCCTGCCCTACCATAAGCCTGCATGCTCCTGAGGACAAGCACTGTGTTTGAATCTGTGTGTGCATGTCAGCACCTTCCTGTGCTATCTCTCTTGCCTGGAACATACTCGTTCTCCTGTTCCAAACATGTGTGCAAGCAAACAAGCAATAAGTATCTTTCTGAAGGCAGAACTTTTCAAAAGCTGCATCATCTGAACAAACATAACTAAGCGAAGGCAATAGTCATGCATTTTTCTATGCATTCTCAAAACGTTAATAGTCATGGGGTGGGATCTTCTTCTGCAAATACGAGACATGTCCGCCTTTGTGGACTTTATGGGGCCAGCAGACCGGAGCCTCAGAGGGACAGAGAGGTGTACTTGCCATGCACTCACCATTTCATGGGAGCAGCCACCTGTCCAGTTAATCAGCCAATTCCCCCTGATCACCAGAGTTCAAATGCATATTCAGCAAGGCGTTTCTGTCCTGGCTCAGGCCACACGGAGGCTTGATGGAGTGCCAGCAAGGACAATGCATGCTTTACCTTGCGAATGCTGAGGAGACAGCATGTTCCTTTTAGTATTAATTGCTTTATTTGGAGGAAGCCATTTAAAATCTGAGTCTTGATGAGCAATTTCAGGCTGCCTACCAAAGCTTTTGTTTGTTGAGAGGAAAGAGGAAGAGAAAGCATTTTGTTAAGGCATTTTAATTTTCATATTTAATGAAACAGATTGGATAGCAGGTTCCTTTGATTTTATTTTTCTGTTCCCTGAATACCTTCTTGTATGTCACATATTCTGCTAGAGCTTCCTGTAAGAACTTTTCTGTTTTTCACAAGTTAAGGCTGTCAAATGTTACCCACTGAATCTAATATATTTCTTGCACCAATATTTAGTTATTATTATTGTAACAGACCAATCATAAATCTCAAAGCTAGAGAGAAAGGGAACATGTACTGATGTTTCCCCATATTCTCTTGAGCATATAAAATTATATAATTCTCTGCAGTCCTCTATTTCTGTAGCTAAAATGCTCTGTATTCATTACAGAATAAGTATGATTATTCCTTTTCAGTAAAGGAGAATAAATCAATCAGCCAGAAAGTTAGTTGCCATTAATTAGCAAAAATGTAGCAAGAAATCGTGCCTAGATTGGAGTCAAGAAGCCAAGTTGCTCATTCCAGCTATTATTTCTCCTGATGCTTTCTCTTTTAGTCTCCCCGATAAAAGGTCAACGCCTCTCTGCTTTCCCAGCAAAACTACAATAGTGCCCAGAACATATCTGAGTGCAGTCACTGAAGAATTAAGTACACTAATCTATTTGATTTGAATTTTGAGAGGCCTCAATCTCCTCATTGGTTAAGAAAAGGGAATTGATGATATCTATGTTTCCACCTTGCATAGTTATTGTTAGGATCAGGTGAGATAAACAATGCTTTTGTGAAGCGCTCAAGTTATGCACAGAATTAAAGCATCAGTATTATTAGTAATGGCAGCATGTAACCTGTATGACCTTGGGCAAGGTATTGTGATTATCAGGGCTTTCATTTCTTCAACTATAAAAGGATAGGATTAGACCAGATAATCCCTAAATTTCCTTCCAGCTCAAGCCAAGATCTTTAAACCAGTCAAGTAATACTCTTCTGTGAAAAATTCCCCACCAGAAGAAACACCAAGGAATAACACAAGAGATTTCAAAGAAAAAATTAAAACCCAATAATTCGTCTAAAATACTTTGTCCTGGTTATATTTTGAAATATAAAAGCTGGCCACTTGGGAAAAGTATAGGAAGATGTGAAAACCAGATTTCACAAGAAAAGTCTTTTGGGGGAAAAGAATGAGTCAGTTTCTGGTATTCATCTTGTGGAGAGCATTCTGACCTTCCAACTGCTTGTGTAACAAACTTGGATTTGACATTTGGTGTTGGCTTTTACAATCTACCTAATGAGAAATAGTTTTGAAGAATAGCTGGTGCATGCTGCATAAAAACATTCAGGAAAATGTGGATGTTGGGAGCAGCACAAATACACCATTGTGATTTTAACAAGCTCCCTCACATGAATGTACAGACAATTCAAGGCAATTCTAGGAACAAAAAGAATAAAACCTTCATACCTCTGGGGGAATTCATTGACTCTGAGAGCCAGAAAATTTCCACAGCTGAAGGAATCAATCCATCACAAGTACATACAGATGATACATAGAGAGGCATCATGAGGAGTTAAATGTATAAGGTGATGCTTGCTTCAGCAATATTATAAAATCATGCACAATAAAGCCTGTCCTTCCAACACAAAATGCTCCAGTTTAATCAAATACCTTTCATCTTCCCACTTGCTTCTCTTCCTTACGCCTATTTTGAAAAACTTCCATCAATCTACCAATTTTTTTAAGAAAACAAAACAAAAACAACAACAGCAACAAATAAAAACTCACCTTGATTCCTGCTTCCTTACTTCCTCAATCTGTTGAGTTACCAATGCTTATTACTGTAGATGACCCCCACCAAGCTAAAAGAAGACTGGGTAAGAAGGAAGAATGCACTTGCTTGGGTAGAATATACTCTTCTTTAAGAACAAATAACCTGGAAAGTACCAAAAGTTCAACACAACCAATATCTAGGCTTTCCTCATAGTATGGCATAACCTAGATTACATTGGCCAGGTATTCTTAAGTTCATCATGAATATAGAACAGAATATGTGAGATATTTTCAAAGGTCATGTTTGCTTTTGTTCACAATCCATAGACCAAAACCCAGTCACATAAAACTCAACTTTGACCTGACTTGGGGGAGAACTCGAAATGTAATCATCTGAGCTTGTAGAAGTAGAAGCAATGGTCTTGGGAACAGCATACCATGGGCACCTCAAGGGATTGATACATAAATTAGGTTATCTACTCTAAAGAGAATTTTTTTCTAATCTATAAACTCTTAGGTTTATCTACCTTACTGAGAAAATCCAGTCATAATTAACCCCATTCCTACAAATACTATGGGTTTCATATTCTCAGGGAAAGAAAATTATCTCTTTGTCATCCTCTACCTCATTTGAAACAAAAGATTTTGACTTAATTCCATGTTATGGAGTCTGATAACTTACCTCTATTTTTCTTGCAAGTTTCTTTGCTGATTATTGAGTAAAATGGCATACAGATCATGGAACTGTCTGCTTCCCACCACACTTCTTTTGAACTGCAGAGATGCTGTAGACAGGCTTGGACGAGTGAAAGAATTGATAAATTCAAAACAATGTTCTTCCAAACACTGAAGTTACTTCAAAAACATCACTGATTCTGACCAGGTTTGCATTTTACCCATAATTTACACAAGTTTCCATGAGTTCCCTTAATAGTTTTACCTCTGTCTGCCTGTTCAACTCACAGAAGTAGTCCTAGGATCATTTTGCTCTATAAAAAGGTCCCACTCCACCTTTGGATGAGTGTTTCTCTCCTAGAGATTTAGGGTGTAGAAAACTGCTTACTGTTTTGAGGCCACTTGCCACAGAACATTATAAACACATATTTTTAAAGTCAGTGTCTCTCTAGCAATAAGCTCCTTGACAGAAGTGCTAATTTGTTGTGACTGTGGCTTATAAACCAGATCTGAAAGTCACTGAAGTCCTCAAAAGTATACTTGTTGAGCAATGAATGGGAGAGAAAGAGAGAGAGAGAGAGAGAAAGAGAGAGAGAGAGTATGAGAGGGAAAGGCAGCTAAATATTTTTGGAGAGATTAAAACAGGAAAACCAAACAGTATTAACAATTGTCGACAACCATGTTGACAAGATCTATGAGGACAAGAATAAGATAGATTCAGAAGAATTACTTGCAAAAAGACATGACTTTCATGATAAACTTGAATATTATTTCTTTCACAAAACTTGTTCCTTAACCTAGGAGTGTTCATACTCACTACCTAGAATACTTATAATGCTTTGAGCACGTCTTAATGTGCTAACCATATGTGATCTTAGGTAAAAGTTATCTTATTTTATGATTGAAGTATGTGATGACTGAGACAGATCCAGCATTATCCTCACCTCTGTGTGCTTCATAGCACTCCTGAATAGTTATTATACTCAACAAAAGTGTGTTTGATTACAATTATAGGTATTTATATTACAGAATTTTACATTTAAATATAAGATAAAATTTTAGACCTTGGACATATGTGGGTCAATGGTGATTTCA
>PVKA01027563.1:0-30371 GCA_004027165.1 Ctenomys sociabilis
TGAGAAGACTTCAATGACCACATAGGAAATATAAAGTTCATGTGTTGGTATATAAGTTTTGATCTACCTAGGTCTTAGCCATCCAGCAGAAAAGTATAAAAGTATAAAAATGAAGTATACATCGTGAGCCCATAATATTAAGCTGAGCTGTAAATGGATATGGTCGACAATTTCTTTGAATAACTCCCTATGGTTGCAGCATGCTGGACTGTGTTGGATTGTGGTGTCAAGTTCAAGCACCTAAGGTAGTTGAATGTCAATTAAGTGCCCACTTTTGACAGGTGTAGACAAAGGAAGGGTTGTAGAAAGAAAAAATCGTGATGTGTGTGTGTAGACAGTACAGTTGGGATAGATAACGCTGTGCTTCTACATAATTCTATGATAGGCAAGATCTGCACTAATGGTGGTTGGACAGGATATTATGTCGGCTTTTAGTGCTATGGTCATCCACTAGGTAAATAATTATTGAATTTTTGATATAATTCATCTATAAAAAAACCTGTAAATATAATATCATGTATGCACCTTGTACAATACCAAAACTTTATGAAAACAGTTTGCAATATATTAATTCATCGACTCTGTATGGTTAAGGTGTTTTGAAACTGTCTGATTGACATTTGTATTTTAATGAAATAAAAATAAATGGAAAAATAAATAAATAAATAAATTTGAAAAAAAAAGAATAAGAAAAACATAGGGTATAGGTATACATAATATTTAAAGGTCTATACTTTCAAGAAGACATTTTATACTAACTGTAATATTTATTGAATATGCTGTATTTCTTTGTAATCTTTATAACTTTAGTTAAAACTCCAGGAATGTAACAAGTACTTTTTTTTTTGTTTGTTTGTTTTTTGTTGTTGTTTTTTTTTTTTTTTTTTGTGGAAACAAAGATTGAACTCAGGCCGTTGCACATACCAGAGAAGTGTTTATTCTACTGAGCCATCTCTACAGCTCCAACAGGTACCATTTTTAGAGTGGAAATTCAGTACTATTTAAGATCATAGTAAAAATGAAATCAAATGTGGAAAGCAAAACCTAAAATTTAACATAATTCATATGACCCAGAGAGGAATGAATGTTTTTAATTGGCCTAATATAAAAATGAACTCCCATAATTATGGTAGTACCAATCTACAATGATATTCTCATAAAAATTTTAGAATGTAAAATCATAATTTAGGTATGAGAAGATAATCAAAAGCATTTTATTTACTAGTATCCTAATTTTTGAAAATTATGGATTTTTCTTCAAAATTAAAAGTTCAGAATATATGTGCAAAATCTTATAACGAGTAAAAAAGAATTTCCTAAGACAATTTTGACCATTAAGATTATGTTTTCTGATAAGGCAAAAACATTTTCCAGTCATTCCAGTCATCCTCTTAATTAATGTTGAAACTATTGGATGAAACTCCAATTTTGCAGCTACAAACAACAAATAAGTCAACAAAGAAACATAAACTACTTCCTTAACCCAAGAAAGTCCACCAACCCCACACTCACAGTGTGGGGTTTATCTGAATGAAATACAGGCAGTGCTCCCCTGGTGAATTGCTTTGAAACTGAGGACAAACTAACTTGCTTTCTATTATAGTTTTTAGTTTGCTTTTGTTGGACTGAACAAATCCAGCATCACAAAAAATAGGAAATGTGAACAATATTGCAAAAAAATTCCCTTAAAATCTCCAAAAGATGGAAAATAGCTTCCAAGTGTAAGCCAAATAAGAAACATTAGGGATTCCTGAGTCCACCATTTTCCTTGATCCCGCGCATGCCCGCCCAGCCCTAGAGACCAGCCAGAGACAGCAGCTGACTCCAGCGGCCTCCTGGATCCTGCCCCAAACTCTCCCAGTGAGTAGGAATTTGCACGACTCACCAGGCTTCCCAGATCAGTAAGTGTGTGGTGAGTCTGAGGGAGAGCCACTGGCTTCTTCCCACATGTGCTAGCCAGATCCCTGCCCTCAAGCCCTCCAAGCCAGTAACCCGCAAGAAACCTTAGGACCCACTCACCAGAACCTCCCCGGATCCTGTCCTATAGCCCGCTGAGGGAGTGGGAATTTCCCCAATTCACTGGGCATCAAAGTTCAGTGACTGTAGAACTCCAGGCCCGCAATGCCGGAAGGACATTTTCCAGGGATTCCCTACCCCGCTTCACCCCCCGTGGCCCGGTGAGAGCTCCAGGCCCACCCCATCAGAAAAACATTTCCAGGCACATGCCAGACCCACCCAAGGGCCCCAGACCCAGTGCAGGTCAGCCTAGAGTGAGAACTCCAAGCCTGGCACACCGGAGGGACATTTCTCAGCAATTCCCGGTCCCACGCCAGAGCCAGAAAGCCAGCTCAGCCTGGCCTGTGAGTGAGGGCTCGAGGCCCACTGCGCCAGAGGGACCTTTCCAAGCCTTCTTGGGTTACGGGCTGTAGACCCGGACTCAGCACAGGCTGGCCAACCCAGTACAGCCTACTCAGTGAATAAAATCATCCACTATTCTTTTGTGAGCCCAGAAGGCCCACCAAAGCCCAGGCCTACCCATCAAGAAAGCAAGGTGCTTGACTCAGGAGGGCTGACCCTGGCAATTTTCCGGATACTCGCCCTAAAGCCAGCCAAGATGGGGAATTTTCATTACTTATTCTGCATCCCAGTTCAGTTCGTGCTCGCCTGACCAGGGAATCAACAGAGGGGAACCAAAGGAGCTGCAGCAAAAAAGGAACTGAACACAACAGCTAGACCCAGGATAGGCATACCTAGAAAATCTCAAACTTAATAGACTGGCACCCAAATCTCATAACAAGCTAAGGTTATAGTGGTACCAAAGCTCTACACCAAAAGTCAAAGGTCAGTGCTATACAAAATGACAAAGAGAAGGGGAAAAATACAATCCCAGACCTTGAGTCCATGAGGAAGGACAGAGGACACTAGCTCAGCTACAATGAATGAATTAACAGATACAGCAGCAAAGGAACAACAGCAGAAAGCTATAGAGGAAATGAAACAAGAAGTAATTCCCGGCTCACCCAGAAAAAGTGCAGAGAGCACTATTCTAGTTGAAACATGAATTAACAGCATCTGAAGCAAAGAAACAACAGCGGAAAGATGATGAGGAACTCAAAGCAGGAATAAGTTCTGAAATCAAAAAACAATTCTTTGAAAAAAAAAGAATTCTTTGAAATCATAACATCTGAAATACAGAAACAAGTCCAGAAATATACAGAGGAAACCAAACTTGGAAGAAACACTGCAGAAAAAGAATTAATAATTACCTCTAAAGATGACATGGATAAAAAAATTGAGATCAGAAATATAATGGATTCCTTGAATGAGCAATACAGAAAAGAAATAGAATACATGAAACACAGTCAAACAAATATAGAAGAACTAAAAATATGAATCACAAGTATACAAAAACATTTCAGTGAAAGCGAAGACAGAGTTTCAGATCTTGAAGATGCCGGGGCAGCTAGTGAAAAGGCGAGAAAGGATCTCTTGAAAAACAACGAGAATGCAGGAAAAAATAATCCATCACCTGCAAGATGATGCCAGGATGAACAATGAGAGAATAAATTGATATCAACAAAAATGAAGGAGTCGATACAAATGACATAAAAAGAATTTGGGGAGAAATAGTCACAGAAAACGTCCCAAATATGAGGAAACAATCCAACATTCAGGTCACCGAACATACAGAACACCAAATAACCTCAACAGAAGTAGAAACACACTTACGCATATAATAGTTAAGATCCCAGAAATTCAACACAAAAATAATATACTGAAAGCTGCTAGAGAGAAGAAGGAGCTGACATTCCAAGGAAAAACAATCAGAATTACAGCAGACTTCTCTACACAAACAATGAAGGCAAGGAGATCATGGAGCAGAGTTCTTCAAGTCCTACACGAAAACAAATTCCAGCCGAGACTATTATACCCTGCAAAACTTTCTTTCAACTTTGATGGAGAAGTGAAATACTTCCACGACAATGAACAACTAAAGAATTTCATGATGACAAAGCCATCCCTTAACAGGCTGCTGAAAGATGTTCTAGAGAGAGACCACAATGACCAGAACTCCATGAATGAGAATGGAAGGAACCCACTAAACAGGACAGACAATTAAACACAGGTTACAAAGGAGTAAACAACACCAAGTAAATACCATGACAAACATAAGTCAGCACATTTCAATTACAACCATCAATGTAAACAGACTCAATTCTCCAATTAAGAGAAATAGACTGGCACAGTGGATTAGGAAACAAAATCCAACCATATGCTGTATACAAGAAACACACTTAACTCAAAAGGACATTCATAGGCTCAAAGTCCAAGGATGGAACATATGCCCCAGCACCTCAGAAAAAAGTAGGAGTACCAATTCTGTTCTCAGACAGTCTCAACTTTAAACCAAGAATGATCAAACGACACAAAGAAGGCCACTATATATTGGTCAGGGGAAAAATGAAAGAGCAAGAAGTAACACTCATAAATATCTATGCATAAATCGTAGTTATGAACTCACACATTAGGAAAACGGAAAGGGAACAAATTAGCACCTTAATGTTGCACCTCCGACAACTAGAAAAAGAAGAGCAAACAAAACCCAGAGCGCAAAGACGGGAACCCAACTATGTAAGACAAATCTTAAAAAGTTTTAAGATTTAAACTGAAAAAGTTAATGTCTAAGAACACAATCTTAACAAGAGACCTTAGCACACCCTTATCTCAAAAGGATAGGTCAACTATACAAAAAATTAGCAAGGAAGTAGCAGAAGTGAACCAGAGCTTGGAAGAAATGGACCTAGTAGACATATACAGAGTGTTCCACCCAAACACAGCTGAATACACATTTTTTTCAGCTCCACATGGGTCATTTTCCAAAATAGAACACATACTACTACAGAGGTCATGCCTAAGTATATGCAAGAAAATAGAAATTATCCCATGCATACTGTCTAACCACAATGCAATGAAACTGGAAACAAATGAGAAAAGAAACCAGAAAAACCCACTGAATTCGTGGAAACTAAAGAACACCCTATTCAGCAATTAATGGGTCACAGAAGAAATTCAAGAAGAAATTTAACAATCTCTACAATTCAATGAAAATTCAAGTACAACTTACTGGAAATTATGGTATGAAATGAAAGCAGTTCTTAGAGGGTAAATAATAGTTATGAACTCACACATTAGGAAAACAGAAAGGAAACAAATTAGCACCTTAATGTTGCACCTCCGACAACTAGAAAAAGAAGAGCAAACAAAACCCAGAGCGCAAAGACGGGAAGAAATCATAAAGATTAGAGCAGAAATTAATTCAATTGAGATGAAAAAAATAGTTCAAAGAATCCACAAATCAAAAAGTTGGTTCTTTGAAAAACTAAATAATTGATAAGCCTCTAGCCAACCTCATCAAAAAGAGGCAAAAGAAAATTGAAGTTCAAGCGATAAGGAATGAAAATGGTGAAATCACCCCAGACCCAGCAGAAATTCAGAATATTATCAATAGTTACTTTGAGAATCTTTAAGCTCACAGAATAGAAGACACAGAAGAAATGGACAGATTCCTCGAAAAGTACAAATTACCAAAACTGAACCAAGAAGATATAACAACTCTCAATAAGCCAATGACAGCCAACGAAATATGAAACATAATAAAAAGCCTACCGACAAAGAAAAGTCCAGGTCCTGATGGATTTACAGCTGAATTCTACAAGAAATTTATAGAAGATATAATCTACAACCTCTTCAATGACAATGAAAAGGAAACAGTCCTCCCAAAATCATTTTAGGAGGCAAGTATAATACTGATTCCAAAACTGGGGAAAGACAAAACCAAAAAGGGGCACTACAGGCCAATCTCCCTCATGAACATAGTTGCAAAAATCCTCAACAAAATCCTGGCAAGCAGAATACAGCAAATCATCAAGAAGATCATACACCATGACCAGGTAGGATTCATCCCATGGATGGAAGGATGGTTCAATATTTGAAAATCTATAAATGTAATACACTATATTAATAGACTGAAATCTAAAAACCACATGATCATCTCAAATGATGCAGAGAAAGCTTTTGGCAAAGTCCAACACTCATTCATGTTCAAGGTCCTACAGAAAATTGGAATAGATGGACTGTATCTTAACTTGATAAAAGCCGACAATGACAACCCAAAAGCTCATATAATCCTAACTGGAAAAAACTGAAAACTTTTACTCTTAAAAAAGGTACACAGATGTCCTCTATCACCCCTCCTATTCAATATAGTCTTGGAATCCTTAGCAACAGCCATTAGAATAGAGGGAGAAATAAAGCGAATAAGAATAGGTAAAGAAGAAGTTAAATTATCAGTATTTGCAGATGACATGATACTTTACTTGGAAGACACCAAAAATTCCACCAAGAAACTATTAGAAATTCAGTAGCATAGCGGGATACAAAATGAATACTGAAAAGTTAATAGCATTCCTCTACACAGATACCAAGCACACTGAAAGAGAAGGAATAGAAACAATACCTTTCACAATAGCACCGCGGAAAATGAAATACCTTGGGATTCACTTAACCAAGGGAGTCAAATATCTTTTCACTGAAAATTACAACACCCTAAGAAAAGAGATTATAGAGGATTTCAGAAAATGGAAAGATATTCACTGCTCCTGGATAGGAAGAACCAACACTGTGAAGATGGCCATACTCCCAAAATTGCTGTACAGATTTAATGCAATCCCTATCAAACTGCCACCAACATACCTCCAAGACATAGAGAAATCATTCCTAAAATTTATTTGGAACCACAAATGACCTAGAATAGCAAAGGCAATCTTGGCCAATCAAGACAAGGCAGGAGGCATCACAATTCCTGACTTCAAATTATACTACAAAGCCACTGTGATAAAATCAACATGGTACTTGCAACAAAATTGACCTAAGGATCATTGGAATAGATTAGAAGATGCAGAGGCATCTACAATCACATTCAGCCATCTGATCTTTGATAAAGGTGCTAAAAAAGCTTACTGGAAGAAAGATAGCCTCTTTAACAAATGGTGCTGGAAAACATGGCTTTCTACATGCTGAAAACTAAAACTTGACCCAGCTCTATCACCATGCACTAAGTTAAAGCCAAAATGGATTAAAGATCTAAACACTGAAACAGAAACATTCAATCTCCTGGAAGAGAAAGTAGGAGGAACTCTTGAAGACATAAGAGTAGGTAAAGAGTTCATAAACAAATATATATTCGCACGGGCAGTACTTGAAAGAATCAACAACTGCAATTAACTGTTCTTAAAGAGATTCTTCATGTCAAAAGAAATTGTCAACAGAGTGAAAAGACAACCCACAAATTTTGAAAAAATTCTAACTAATAAGCAATCAGACAAAGATCTACTGTTTAGAATATATAAAGAAGTAATATATAACAGGGGCCTCAAATTTAATGACCGAATTCAGAAATGGGTATCTGAGATGAATACACACTTCTCAGAGGACGAAATTAAAGAAGCGAATAAATATATGAAAAAATGCTCCACATTGCTAGTCATCCATGAAATGCAAATAAAAACCACACTGAGATACCACTCCAGAAAGAATGGCTATCATAAGGAAATCAACCAAGAACAAATGTTAGAGAGGTTGTGACTAAAAGGGAACACTTCTCCACTGCTGGTGGGAATGTAGACTGGTACAGCCATTGTGGAGGTCAGTGTGGAAACTCCTCAAAAGAATAGGACTAGAAATCCCATTTAAGCCAGCTATCCCCCTACTGGGAATTTTCCCAGAGGAACTGAAACATTGTATCATAGGGATATATGTGTACCTATGTTTATAGCAGCACAATGTGTGATAGCAAAATCTTGGAAACAGCCAAGATATCCATCACATGAGGAATGGTTGAAAAAGATGTAGTATTTCTATATAATGGAGTATTACTCAGCTATTAAGAATGATAAGCTTGAAGCGTTTATACTGAAATGGATGCCACTTGAACATATACTCATAAGTGAAATAAACCAGAGCACTTGGGTAAATATTGTATAGTCTCCCTAGTATAACAAGCAAATAGCAGAAATATAAAAGGAAATGTACAACAACAACTAAAATCAATTGAGTCCAATAAGGCAAAGTGAATGACATATGCTGCAGGATACTAATCAGTTTTTCTTCTGGATGGTTAATGACCTAAATTCACAGACCACAGTTCGAGAAATAGAAGAGCCAAAAGACCAGCCAACATTTTGGCCCTAGCCTTTCTAGGTCAGCAAAGAGTCAGGACATAGGAGAACCTGTACATCAACAACATGAAATTCAGTTGAGCTCCAAATTTTCTGAACAAGGAGATTATGGAGCCACAGAGGAAAGAGATCAAAGATCTATAGTATGCCTGGGGAGAGTCACATGGAGAGAAAACTTTCTCTCAGGCTCTCACAGACAGCAAACTGGTCAAGCATTGGTCATGACTCATCCACATGGATGACACAGACAAAGGATCTACAGAATAAGGTACAGGACTACAAGATAAACCCTGAGGGTATTTCACTGACCTCATAAGATACATAAAGTACATGTGTTGGTATATAAGTCTTGCTTTATCTAGGTTTTCACCATCCAGCAGAAAAGTATAAAAATGAAGTATACACCAGGGGGCCATAATAATAAGTTGAGCTGTAAATGGCTATGGTCGACAACTTCTGCAGATAATTCACTATTGTTGTGGAATGCTGTACTGTGTTGGATTGTGTTGTTGAGTTCAAGCACCTAAGTTAGTTGAATGACAATGGAGTGCCCATCTTTGACTGGTGTAGACAAAGCAAGGGATATAGAAAGGAAGAATCATGATTTGTGTGTATGGACCGTACAGTTGGTATAGATAACGCGGTGCTTCTACATAATTCCTTGAGAGGCAAGATTTGCATTAATGGTAGTTGGACAAGATATTATATCGGCTTGTAGTACTATGGACAACCACTAGGAAATTAACAAGTTAGAAAGTATTAATTATTGAATCTTTGATGTAATTCAGGTATAAAAAATAAGATACGTAAAGAGCTACACTCTTAATTTATTGATGAGACATATGCTATAATAATGTCTGTAAGTATAATATCATGTATGCACCTTCTATGATATCAAAACATTATGAAAACAGTTCGCAATGTATTAATTTATCAAATCCATCTTGTCAAGGCATCTTAAAACTATCTCATTGATATTTGTACTTCAATAAAACAAACAAACAAAAAAGAAACATTAAGCATTCTTATGAAGGCAATTATGATTCTTCAGTGAGATGAATATGGTGTTTGTGCATGTTATGTGTGTGTGTCTGTGCACATTTACATGTGTGTAGCTAGGGATTACAAATGTGAGGAAGAAACAAAGACCCACACACAGCGAACCTGCAATTGAGTCTGTGAATGGAAAATTTAAAATGAGAAACATATTTTGAGAGAAAAATGAGTGAAAGAGGAAATGAGAGCTAGAGAAAGTTTCATGGTGAAGTGGTGCTGAGAGAAGAAATCATAGTACATTTTAGCAATTAGACAAAAAACAGGGCCATATTACTAATGGATACAATAGTAAACCGACGAAGGCACTTCCAGTAAGCAATTCCCAACTCAGTTGGGTCATCTAAGTTCTGGGTGTGGTCAGGGTGTGGCTGAACACAGAATTCCCACCTGGTGAGAACCCTCACAAAAATGGCGTAACACTGAGGGCAGCTGGCTCCTGTTTCTTTCCAAGAGCTCCAGTCTTTGCCTCCACCTTGAACATTTCCTGCTGGCTTCTATCACAGCCCCTTCCATCTTCTACCAAGGTTTCCCACAGGACCCTACAGTGAGCTCTAGGCTTAGGGTCCCTGGTACACAGAGAGACCTTTCACACACTTCCACACCTGCCTTTAGGCAGCCAGGCCATGCTAAGCCAATCTTGTTCATCCCTATGTATTTGTACATCTTGCACTAAATCTGTTTCATTAGTAAGCATTGATTGATAAAAATAGAAAATAATTTTTCTATTTACTTTTTAGCAAGATTCTCAATTTTGAACATTTATTGTATCAATCACGGTTACAATTCCAAATAATGTCAAAATATTCTAAAACAGAAAATATATGCACTGTCACTGTTGGCAAATATATCATGGAGTATCTATAAAATCACAAAATGTGAAACACATGATCAGATTTACATTTACACATCTGTGACAGAAAATTAGAAGATTGTAAAAGTTTGTATGATGCTGAATTTACTTTTACTAAACATTCTCAGATCGTTTTGCAAGGTTTTCCCCTAGTTACATAATTAACTTCCAAGAGGAGACAGAAGTAGGAAGGAGTTTGCTCAGGTGGGCGTTCTCAACCACAGCTTAAGACATTATTAGACATAAATACACACACAACTTCTCATTTAGGCTATCAGTCCAAGCTAATTTTGTTTATGGCTTTGCTTTGGAGAAATGTCAGTCTTCATATAGAGATTAGAGGCACTGTAATAAGTTCTTTACTGTAATTTAATAGTTTCCACGAAGATTGGATTCCTCATTTAGTTCATAAAACAGCTCTATTTATCAAAATGCATGCAGCACCTTAGTAAACAACACAGATCCACCCACTCCAAATGATCTCGCTAGAGGAACTTTACAGGGAGATATGCAGTCATGAATGCCAGGAAGGATATGATATTCTTGCTTTTTTCTCACAAACATGCATCAAAGATTTCTTAAAAATTATCTCACTAATTCTATGCATTATTCAGTTTCCAAAATAAACTTCATGGAATAATCTTACACTTTGACAAGAGTCTAAGGTTTCCATTGGGTAGGACGCAAAATGGAGCAATGCTGACAGCCTTTGTATGGCAAGCACTCAGAACACCTGGTGTCCAGGAGCAGCACACTGCAGACAGCTGGGACAGGCAGCTGGGCCTGAATACCTCTGTCATCTCTTATGTGCTAGGTGGGTGGGGGCTATTCAGCCTGCTAGACACGTCACCAAGGTGTGCTAACTCTATGAAAGATGCAGTTAATGCTTTAATTTGTTTGGAGTCCTTATTCCAATTGTTTGTACTTCTCTTCTTAATTTCTTATACATTTCCTTCCATTTTTCTTTCTTCTTCCAATTTTACATGCATTTATCTGTAATGTGAATAACTGGATGGAAGACACAATATGGATTACAACAAATGCTATGAAATTGATATTACTTTAAGTAAAATTCGGTATCACTTGTAATTTTTTTGTTTTAGTTCTAATTTTTATTTTTTAAAAAATATAGTCAATTTTATGAGAAATTGATCACTGTTGAAATATACAGAATACCTATCAATAGAACAAGAAAATGTAATGAAATAATGTTGACTTATATTTGAGAACAGAAAGATTGCCCAGTGTCATCCAATGGAAGTCATTTTTGAAACATGTGAAATACCCATAGGACCCTGAAGGAGGAAATATACATCCAATGAAGGTCCAACTTCACCGAAATTTCTGCTTAGAGTACCTTATTTGAGAACAATAATGGTTCGCTATTGTTTTCCACTTTTCTAGTGGATCTGCTATAAACTAATGGAACAGATTATCAGGTCATTATGAAAATGATAATGATATTTTGTGCTTGGTAATGAAATACTAATTAACAAGCCTGAAAGTAGGTTTAACATAAGGCATATAGGGATTGTTTCCTTTTCAAACATAAGATCAAAAGAAGAGAAAAATAAAGTTATTTTTTCTCTTAATATTTTCCTTTTCCTCAGAAAATTGGACTTCCTTCCATTTATTAAGGCAGAGGTAAATGCTTGTTATAATTTAATGCCTCAGACCGTGCTCAAATTTTAAATCGTTATTTTTTTTAAACCTGTGCCTTTGTGCTCCAGGTTCTTTGAGTTGCTGCTGCTCTGCAAATGTCTGCCCTGAAAATGAATTCTCTGCCCTCTTTCATTTCAGTTCGCTGACAGCAATTGTTAGAGGGGAGAGGAGAGAACAAGTCCCCAAAGAGCAAAATGTAGGCGCAGCCTAACTTAGAAGAACTGCAGGGCAGGGTTGTGGCAGAGAGGCACCCGGGAGCGTTTCAGACCCGTGGCACCTTACTCAGAGCTCCTTTGTGAGAGGGAACCTCGTTAGCTTCCTTTGTGCAAAAGCAAAAAAAAAAAATTAACAAAGCATTTACCAAGGACCCAGGTATTCCACCATTTTATTATTCTAAACACAATCGAAGTATTATGCATTATTAAAGCTGACAAAACGTTTGAATACCTCTCTTCAAGAAAAACTAAACTAATAGGAATTTCCACAAAATTCTGGAGTAAAAGTAAATAAAACCGTAGGACTACCATTATACAGATAATAAAATGCATTCTACAAGGTACTATATGATAAATGGAATTGACAGAAAACTATTTTGCTTTAATTTGTTCCCATTTCTTACAGTAATAGGTAAGAAAAATTAAAGAAATAAATGCACACCACCCCCAGAACCTCAGGACACTGCAGTCCCTGGGGTGTTGGGCTGTGTCTGGAGGTACACGTGGTTGAGTAGGGTTAGGGCTGCAGGGGACAGCAGTGTCTGTCCTTGCCTTGCTAGGAAGTCTATTTGTTTCACCTAATATTGTTTCTTTACAATTTTCCTAATCTTCTATGCATAAAACACCTTTCTGACCCCCAGGTAATTGGTGACAGAAACCCATGGGGCCTGACGCTTTTATTTATTTATTTTTTTAATTTTTGTTTTATTTTTGTTTTATTGAAGCACAAATATCAATGAGACAGTTTTAAGATACCTTGACAAGATGGATTTGATAAATTAATACATTGTGAACTGTTTTCATAATGTTTTGGTATCATAGAGGCTTTTAATGACACCTAGAACATTAGCAGCTTGCTCTTTTCTATCAACACAAATAGGCATAGCACCTCCCCTTGGCTCTGAACACTGCCGTGCAGCACTCAGCTCGGCACAGCCTCTTTCTGCCCTGTAACAGGTGGGCTGCTTAGAACAGTCCGTGCCGCGGGGAAAGTGTGACTCATGGCCTTAAGGGTTGCCTTGAGGCTTCATTCCACTTAAGTGATTATTTAAAATTTGTAATTTTATCATATCACTCTGAACAACATGTGATTAAGATTTTAGATTTATAATATTTGACCCATTGGTGTAAGTTTAAATTCTATACTTTATTGCCAAATTTCCCTCAATGACTAAATATATATATATAATTTATATGTGTGTGTGTGTGTGTGTGTGTGTGTGTGTGTGTAATCATCCATCTTTTATTTACTTGGTACAGGATCTCACTATACAGCTTATATTGGCATTGCTCCTCCTGTCTCAGCCTCCCAGCACTGGGATTATGGGAACACATCACAAATGCTCAGTTAATCATGATTGTTTATAAACAACTTATGCCAAGCTTATATTTTTTTATTTTCAGGCATCTTCTAAAGATTAATACTTGAAGTTATGTTTCTTTCATTTTTATAAATATATTTGATTATTGTTTCTACTTTTAAAAATAGGTACCTTTGTGCTCAGAAAACATTACAAATGATCATCTTTATAAATTTTAATTGTCACAGTACAAGCAGCGCCATCTAGAATTTTTTCCAGTTGTAACTGTCATTCACTTCCTTCCAGGAAATTAGCTGTGTCCTCAGAAGTTAACTCTTAACCACATTCTTTCTCCCCATCACTTTCACAAGGTAAACAACCAAATGCATTACATTAAGACAAACATAAGACCTTTTCATTATCATAATGCTGAGATGTTGAGGTTATGATTTCTCATTATCCCCATGTACGGGCAATGTAGCCAGAATACACAGAAAATTTTAAAGACATGCGTCTCAATGATACACATTTTAAGTGTGACATTTCTTACGAGATCTACAACAAACATGTGGCTCAGATACGGATGCTTGACTATTTGACACCCCAGAACTTGAGTTGCACCATTTACTGCTACAGACACTTACGTTTTTCAAATGTATTTCAGTTCTCCATTTTCTGTGTGAGTGGTTAGATTATATTTCCTTTACTTTTGAAGTTTTGTGATTTTCTTAGAATAATTATCATAGAAAGAAACTGTTCACACATGCAGCTACAGAGCCACCGCCATGGACCATTTTCCTAGGTCCTGGTCTAGGAGGTTGTGAGTGCGAGAAACCAGAGGAACATTCACTGGAGCTCCAAAGGATAGAAAGGGAGAGCAAAGTAGCTCCAACCCACTTTTCTTTACTCTTTCTTTGTACAGTGTCTCACTCTTCAGGTCAACATGGATTTACTTTGTAGCTCAAGTCACATTGAATGCATTGTGACCCTCTTGCCTCGGCTTCCAGAATGCTAGGCTTACAGGCATGGCCTACCACAACCATCTTCAAAGCAGTAGTAAGCGAGCTGCTGAAACAAGGAAAAAAGAGAAAAAAATGTATATATATGTTCTTCTAAAATGTTGAGGTTATTTATTGCACATCTATAGTAAATTATATGCCTATACTAAATAAACCAGACTGCAATATTTTTAAATTATGGCCTTCATCCATAATTCTAGATTGATAAATCCATTTTGACTTTTAATCATGCAATTATTCATTTTGCATTTGGTCATAGAAAACGAGATATTTCATGTGCAAACTGCTTTTTGCAATTACATTTAATGTAATGAAAGTAATTTAAGCCATATCACATATTATATTGTACAATATACATAGTATGATCATATCAAAATACTTTTACATTTTCTCAAATAAGTAAAAGAGGAGCTATTTTGTTAATATCAGAAGCAATATATCATTTTAAAATGATCCATATCTATTACCTTTCTAAGTGAAATTCAACTATTAACTTTTTCAACATTGGCTTTCTTTAGTTGAAGATGGGGCTAGGGAAAAATGTTTTTAATTCTTATGTCATACCAAGAAACTGAATAATGTTTTCATCCTCAGAACTCTCATCTTTCTAGGTATCTGTCTCTTCAGACAAATGGGGACACACACACACACACACACACACACACACATGCACACATGCACACACACACACACACACACACACAGCCATGTATATGCATGCGTTCATTGACATAAATCAGTTCCCTAACAAATTACAACAAAAAGAAGTAATAAAGATGCCTCAGAAAAAGTGTACAAAAGACACACAATGCCAACATCCCATTCATGGGACATGGGAGTAGAGAAGGGAGGTTATCAGAAGCTAAATTGAATTTAGTAAAGTGTAATTCAGAATAAAGCAGAATGGGAAAGTATGGAATAGTGTGTGAAGGCAGACATTATTACACACACAATGGTGCTGTACAGTTCTCTGTAAGGTTATTCAGGTATACTTGGATGTAAATTGCAGACTTAAATAACTTGAAGGTCTAAGAACTGGTTACTGAGAACTTGATACAGTGTGGAAAATTCTATTTTGCAAGTAATTTAATCCTTTTTGATTCAGTCACATTAGCATAAGTTTCAAGTGACATGACATTATAGAAAGGCCTTCCTCTCAGTTTTTATTTTGCATAAGTTCGAGAATTGTATACAAAAGAAACCAAATAAAGGATTTAGGATAAAGATTTAGGACAGTAAAGAGATAAAACTGCTTCCATATTTTTATAAGTCTTTTTTGATCGGTAAGGGGTTTCTTTTTGTTTTTTAAAGAGAATACATAATAGTAACAAAAAAATTAGAAATAATAGAGAATTTCATAAAGCAACACTTTAAACTTCAAAATAAGTTAGGAGTCCGGCCACCCCTGCACCCACACCCAGCCTTCCTTCCTGAGATTGCTGATTCTGGCCCAAGCTCTTCCTCTGAAGACTGCCAGAGAGAGTCGCACTCCATCCCACTTCCCCAGTACTCCTAGCATAGTTTTTCAGGTCCCACCCCTCCTTGCCCTGAAAATCACTGGTGAATTGTGACTACCAGGGCTAAATCTTGCAAACAACTCAAATGCCCATCAACTGAGGCATGGATAAAACAATATTGTATTTTAAAATGAATATTATTCATTTGTAAAAAAGATGAATTGGAGGCTTTTGTAGATAAATAGATGGAGCAAGAGCCTATATTGGTAATTGATATAAATCAGATCAAAACATGCAAACATCGTGTTATCTCAGTGTTGTGAGAACCTAAAAGAGTAATGGAAATCTAAAAGGTGCAGCGGACCCTGTGACAGGAAAAGACATTGTTCAGTGGGAAGGAGAAACTGAGATGAGAAGAAGGACAAATGAAAGAAAGGAATATATATGCACAATAATTTGGATAAATTTCAGCTGGCCTTTTGAATGGAGCAGTTAAGGCTTAATTTTTTTCTTTATTATGACTTTTTTCCTCTTGAATTGCTTACGCCTTCTTTGTTATTGTTTTGTTTTCTTTAAATTAATTTTACACGATTATATCTGGTATCCTTTAAGAATAAAAAAAGTTAACACAGCATATTTCTAATTAAAAAAGCATAAGAAGTATGTAATGAAAGATTATACTCACAAGAGACATTAGACCCACATGGGTAGTCATCATATTGTTCCATAGTGTGAGAAACTGAACAAGTAAAGAAGATCCAAAACATACAATATATATTGGAAATATGGAAGAAACTTCCCAAAAGACAAGGAAAGCTAATGGAAGTAATGGGAACATTATGTATATAATGTTACTCTTGGAAACAAAATAATTTTCTGTAAATGTAGATAATAACATCTTAAATCCATATCAAAATTACAGTACCATGATGACTTGGGTAAATTTTAGTGACTACTCTTTAACCTGTGTTCTACATAACATTATATTTGGAGGTGATGGGGCTGGGAAATACCTCAGCGGCATAAGTGCCTGCCTGAGAAGTACAAAGTTCCAAGTTCGATCCCCAGTACCATGTTCTGTGCAGTTGTGTGCTGCCCACCAGCTACCAAAACTGGGAGTGATGGGGTGCATCTGTAATCCCAGCACTGGGGAGGCTGAGACAGGAGGATCACCAGGAGTCCCAACTGTTTAGTAAGACCCTGTATCAAAAGAATAAAGATAAAAATATGAAACAAAACAAATACTGCAGGTGAAACATCCTTACTCTGTTTAAGAAGGACATAGTTTTTCTTTGGTTGAATATGGTATCAATGGTCATTTTTACAAATCTTCTTTCAGATTATATGGGTATTATGTGAAAACTTTTCTGCCTTCTTTATTTTAACCTAGTTAGCCAATATTAAATTACTGATCAATTTTTTTTTATTTTCAAATTTTACAAGACATTTTACCTTAGGTATATCTTTTATAAGGACAAAAAATTTCAAATTTGACCTGTGGTTCAATTGAAACTTCACTTTGTTTGTTGACTGTGGCCTGAATGTGTCTTCCAAATTTCATGAGAGACTTAAAAAGGAAGATTTGACATTTTCACTGTAGATGCCTTCAGGGGATGATTAAATCAGTGGAATTAGTGACCTCAGAAAGGACAGGAGGGAACTAATATGTCCCTTTTGCTTTTTTGTTTTCCACTATGATGAGTCACATAGGTAGGGTGATTATACAATGCATGTTTAATTTAAAAAATGATGGTAAAGGCTCTTTGCCATTAATTCCCCTTATCCTGTTTGTCTTTATTGGAGCCGTTCTATAGGCAGTCCTGAATGTTCTCTGCATGATTATCTTCATGGGGTTCGGTGAAAATTGAGCTGATCAATGCTGCTCAGCAACATCCAGTGGAAAGGGATTCTTTTAAAGGCATGATAGTGTGTTCTCTTCCACCACCTTCCATGGATCTGACTCCATGAGAATTGTGGCTATTTATCAAGTCAAAGTCACCAGGAAACTAAGCATTTTGAATCAATTCAGGCCATCTAGGCAGCAGCCACAGAACAGCTAAAGACCTCCGTAAAAAAAAAAAAGGTGCTTTGTACTGCTTCAGAATGGGAAAAGAAGGGTAGGACATGTGTTTTCAGGGGAAATGGAGGATTGATGGTGATGTCTTCTTTGGAATTTATAGAGAAATTTTAATATTCTACGTATGCTTCAACCATACATCACTTATACTAACATCTATGAGAAATAGGTCTTCATTGGAACTAAGAAAAACTTCTGTAACTTAATTTTGAGCTTACAAAACTCTATAAATGTTAAAATTAATTTATTTATAATCACTTCAGTTTGTAGTATTTATTTATCTTCCTATGGAATCCTCTTTAATATAAAAGGAAGATAAAACACATTTCAACCCTGCAAACTGCCAGCATGCCTTGTTCCTACAAGATGCATGCCAGACTACGGGACTACGAAGCAAAGCATCCAGAAGAACATTTTGTTGGGAGAAATAGAAAAAGCAGACTTCAGGGAAGAATGGGAAAGTTCAGAAACTGAGTTACATCCCTGAGCACTACAGTAATCCTTGTCTTTTCAGATCCTCATATGTTTTCTTATTTACAACATTCCCCCTGGAGTCTTCATACTCTTCCTCGGTGTCAGGCTGCCATCGTTGTGAAGTTTTCTGCAGTTTCAGCTTGGCCCACAAAGAGACAGCACCTTCAATCTGCCACATTAGCAAAGTGAGCAGTGTTTGGAATGTCCAACCACCTCGTGCTATGGGCGTGACGCCATTCAGTGAAGTGCCGCTGGAAGGCCTTAGGCCCTCGGTAGGTGCAGTTTCCACAAATCTCACAATAGTAGTTGATATTTAGCCCCTATCAGCCAGTAGGAGATAGGTTTGCCATCTCAGCCCAGGGGCAGGTTTTGGGGTTGTAGTTCTCCTCATCTTCACTTTCACTCTCTATGATCTGGTCCTCCTCCTCCTCTTCCTCCTCCTTCTGCTCTCAATCTTCTCCAGTTCTGGCTCACTTGCACTGTGCATTTTCATGAATAAGCTGTCGCTATTCCCCTAGAATCTCGACATATTCATAGGTCTGGGCTTTTAGGAAAGTAAAGTCTTTTTTCCTCTCAGTATCTCACTTGATGCCCTTTCATTTGTTTTTTTGTTTTTTTTGGCAAAGGGGAGGTGTCGAGTGATTCCAAGGAGTTCCCTTTGATGCAAAGTAACCTCTGAGCTCACTCTTCAAGGGTGTCACCACATTTCTGGCCTAAAGCTAAGAGGACAGACATCAATCTGTCTGGACCCAGAGAGGCCAACTCCTCCAGGAGGAAAATGCAGACAGGTCAAGATGAGAGCCAGCATACATTGGAGCACTGCTTATCTCTTTCAGCCCTCTAGGAAAGGATCTTCCCAAAGAGCTCTTTCTGATATTGAAGGGCTTCACTCTGTCCATGGAATCCTGAAGATACTCAAGCAGCATTTCAAGGTAACTCTTGTACTCTGCATTCTTCCTTTCTTTAGGAATGTCAAATATGTGGTCAAAGTTTCACAGCTATGTGATTCAATCCAGCTTCTCTGATGTCTTCAGGTATTCAGGCAATGGCCATACTCCTCTACATTTGTGAACTCCACCAGGTTCTACAACTCTACTTTTCTCACGCTTACAGGAACTCCTCAAATTCCACTGACATGGGCACACATGTCTCATTTAGGCACTTCTGGTGGACTTAGTTATAGAATTCAACAAGTTCATTCATAATACAAATCCCTCAGGTACCCCCTAACAGCCATTTGCCTACCGTGGATGTCCTGAGTGTGGTGAACAGAACTGATTTGAACATGGAACATGGACTGCTTAGTGAGCATCTCTTTAGCCATTACATCCACGAGCCATTTCTTCTCCTCATGGGACCACTGCTGCTGCTCTAGAGTTGTCTCCATAGTTCCTTGGTGGTGGCACAATTCAGGCCATGGCTGCAACCAGAAACCTCAGTTTGTAGTATTTTGTTATGACAGCCAGAAAGGATGAAGCTAGTTGTTGAACATATTTATATTTCTGATATTTCTAGATGTTTCATCTTAGTTATTTTGATATTTTGTCATTTTTTCCTTTATAAGTATGCCTTATACATTTAAGTTTATAAGTATGTGTTTAACAATTTTGTCTACTAAAATCCTTATAGTTCTTTCCTCATATGAATGGAAACATACACACGCTGCTCTTTGAAGAAGCTCAGTATTAGATGAGAGGAGCCACCGTGGAGCCAGAACTAAGTGCAACTGAATCAGATGATGAAATTTGAGAAACTGAGTGTCAACTTATACAGAGATAGATAAGGTGGTGTATAAAAAAGATGGTGATTAGCGTCAAAGCAAGAAATAGAACCTTTCTAAGTATAGAGACGTAGGCAAAGAGGAATGTTGATTTAAAGAGTTATTAAGGATATGACAAGTTTATAGTTCAAGTGATAATTGGGAGGATATTTGTGAACAGGCCGCTAAAGAAGTGCAAAGGATCAGAGTCTGCCTGAAGCAGCCATTGAAATCTTCCACAGCTGACGATGCTGGGTGAGTCATGCTGGTCAGGGTCTCAAAAAAAGAGGAAAAGTCAGAGGAAGGGTGAAGGAGAGAAGAAGAGAAAGAATAAATGGGCACTTAAGAAAAAGAAAATCATTTAGACTGAGCCAGAGAACATATATAAAAGTATTACTCAAATATAAATATGACTGTTATTTTCTATCACTTTATATTATGTCATTTGCCAAAGGACACTGATGGAGACAGATTTTGAGGTAGGAAATAACAGCATTAGTTTCTATTTGAACTTAAAATTTATTAGTGTTAATATTTTTCTGAATAATTTTAACTCTCAAAAATTGTTTTTGTGGCACATTAATGAATGAGTTTTTGATCTTAAACAAATTTATCACTAGAGAAAATAATCAAAAACATCCTTCCACTTACATTGTGTTACTCATTATTCGGCTCTTTGTTGCTGTTACAGAATGCCTGACCTCAGCAGCTTGCAGAACAGATCCTTCCTGCAGCTCAGCATGCAGAAGTTTCAGTCCATGAGCCTTGGATCATGATGAGGCAGAGTGGCAGGGCTGGATGGAGGGGAGCAACTCATGCTGGGTGTGACTCAGAGCAGAGAGTGCCAGAAAGACAGTGGATGGGCCAGAGGCATGCTAAAGATCAAACACTCCAGCTGGGCCCTCCATGGGCCCTCAGGTCCTAAGTGTCCATCATGTCCCAATAATGTAGATTGGGACTATGTAGATAGTCCATCTGTATGTTAATCCACTGATACTGTTACAATGCACATGTCTTATTCATTTTCCAAATTCCCATTTCTTAAACACTGTGTCATTGTATACCACTACTTCAGTGTACAGAAGCAATCCTTCTATGACATCTTTCACTCAAACATTTTGTATTCAACTACAGCACACAGGGATCCTACCACAGTTAATACCTCTAGTCTACTGTCGGCATTTATTTTTTGTTGTTATTCTTACCAGGAATGGAATTCAGGACCTTGTGCTTGCTAGGCAGATGCTCGTGCCACTGAGCTACATGCCTAGCCTCTACCTCTGGTATTTCTTGAACTGTGTAAGGAAGTATTAGTCAAATTACTTGAATTTCTAGTTCTACTTATCATTCTATTTCTCATAAATAAATTACCAAAATATCCTTCATTTTTCTAACTTATGAATATCTACTTGGAAAAATTATGATCAAAATGAAATAGATAACACATGTATGCTCCTGAAAAACAAGAGATCCACAATAAAAGTACATCTTCTCATACATTTATAAAAATAAACTTGTGTTTAACTATTGTTGACTTTTTCTTTGCAATATCTATTAGTTAACATAATAACAGAGAAGAAATAAAAGGGTGAGGAAAGAGAAAATGAACAAGTTCCTGTTTTCTGTCTTTTGAAATGTTCTGTAACTATAATTTCCTTAATGTAATATAATAAAAATATGAAATTAGAAATGTGAAGTGGTAGTAATGTCATTTTGTGTACAAGAAGCTTAAGGAAACCAAACATCAAATGAAAATGGCAATGTAAATTTTGTTCATAGTTTTTTAAATATAAAAAAATTAGAATCATTCTTTTGCACTCAAATATATTGCAATTAAAAATATTTCTGCATTTAAAAAATCACATAAGCTGATTTAATTGACACAATTAAGTTTAACTTCTATATTTTACCCCCTGTACAACTGACACATAAGTATATATTCTTAAACCATACTTGGGTCTCCAAATAATAAAAATGTGTTGCTACTTAACATGATATAACTAGCCTACAGAAAACTCAACCACAACAATCCTTTTCCCAGTTCTCAATAGTCCCAGCACTGTATCATGTCTAACTGCAGGTCTCTCTCTCTCTTTCCTTTCTCTCTGTCTCTCTCTGTCTCTCTCTGTCTCTCTCTCTGTCTCTCTGTCTCTCTCTCTCTCTGTCTCTCTCTGTCTCTCTCTCTCTCCCCCTCAGAACTGGAGATTGAACTCAGGCCCTTGCATTGTCAGGGAAGCACTTATTCCACTGAGCCATCTCCCCTGTAGGTCTCTTTTAGTTAAATCACTCTGAAATTTTTTCCAGTATTGTTGGACATGGTGAGTATGTTTGTAACATTTAACACACATTTCTTTTTTTAAAATGTATTTTAGTAAAATGTCTTAATGGGTCTCACTACACAGATTGGACTCATTGTGATCCTACTGTTTTCAGCCTCTTAAGGGCTGGGATTATAGGCTAACACATATTTCTAACAGTAACATCATGGTGAATTCAAACCAAATTGAACTTCTATAGTCTAAAACTAGTTATGACCTGCCCTCTGTTTACCTCAAACAGTATAGATTAACATTTTGAGCTATGGATGTGTGCTGTGAGATGTACAAGAGCTGTTTATTGGATGCTAGTTATTTCTGGAACCATTGGAACACATGGTTCACTCAGGCTTGATTTAGTTGTCAACTTATCTTGCTTTTTGGTACAAAGATCCAAAAATCATAAATTATCAAACTTAAATTCATCCCAAATACTGTATGCTGGAAGGATCTCAAAGGCTTTCTCATCAGTTAGAGCTCTCTTCCTTTTACAAGAACACAAATTAGAATAAAAATAATCAATCACTAGTATTTTTGAAAGTTAAGGTGTGAGATTCTGAAAGCACATGAAAGAAGAAAGCTAGTTTAAGATTTAGCTGGATTCTTACCTCAAGCAGGTATAATGAAGTACTTTTAAATAAAAAAAGAACTTGAAAAAGACTAAATAGATTTCACTCAATTGCCTTGCTTGGAGAAAATGTCAGGGAAATTCTTTCACTTGGATCAGTCCTTGAAGTGGGCAATTAGCAATATTATACTGTCTAGTGACAAGCTTTTGTCAGTGATTTATACTTTAATGTGGCTTAATCGTTTATAACTAAGAACATCTGAAATGTCTTTACTAAGCTATCAACCATTTTTGAAAATTTGTAATTCATAGGATCTGGTCGCTGCTGTCAGATATTATAGGTTGAAGGCATTCATTTAAGTCTTCTTTATTCCACCTGTCTGAGAAGGGAAATGCTATAAAAGATGGAATCTTGTTTCAAGATGAACATGAAGCTCAGGAGAAAGAATGAATGTAATTTCATTTAGAAATTTCAAGTAAATGTCATCCTTTGTAATAAATCATGTGATTATTTCTTGACTCTTAAGTCATTTAATTTGTAGACCACATTCCCATATTTACTGGCAAATAGACATAAATGTCAAAATGCTAGTTTCCAAAATAATAGAGCATACTAATTTTTATGCTTTTCTGGAAAGTCACATGAAAGATATGCAATAAAAACATCATTATCAATAGGCCTATGTGTGTGATATTCCTTTTGAGACACATTTCCTTGTGGCTATTGTATTTCTGAAAACACTGTGAAGCAATACCAACAAAGATATTTGTGTAGTAAATAGCTTTGGAACATATAAAACATGAATCCTCCTGGACTAGAAGTCATATTTTTGTTTCCTGATCAGGGAAATAAAGATAATTCTTCCCTGGAAGGAAATATCAGGCATGTTTGCTCAGTTCCCCATATAAATGGTCATTGCAGTAACTTGGTTTTCCTCCGCTGTGACTTGATGCCTGTATTCAGAAGCATACTCTGTGCTTCCTGCTATGAAATTGAATGTAAGAGCCGAGATAGTTAGCATAAAGCTCAGGCTGCCTTCTCTAGGGTATGAACTGTGCCTCTGACTAGCTTATGCTTTCCGCCATCCTGGTCCCTGAGAAACTGGAAAGTAACTTGTTAGTTTGCAAGAGGAAACCTCAGATCGTTGACAGTTTTTTATTCCTCCTTTTTGTGCACAAGAGCTATGTGGCATCTGATTCTTTTTGATCTCTTGATCTTTATATTCTGAGTCACAGCATGTACCAGGGACTATTGGGATTCAGCCTTCTAATTTTTATCCTAATTTTCCAAGAGTTCCATACTCATAGCCAAGCTGTTGTAATTACTGACAATTCAAGATTTCCCTCTATCTGAAACTTCACACTTTCTTATATGAAAGCAACATAGTGGTTAATAGGAAAAGCAATTTTACATAAATTAACTAATTCAATATTTTCCAATATGCTGAGAGACAATTTGATGCATGATTCTGACCGAACAATGAGATTGAGAAATGTAATCATAACATAACCAGGGATTTGCTGTTAAAAGTTTTGTATTATATCTAGCATCTTGTTTTTCACCCAGGAGGATTTTATGTGCAACTGTGCACTTATGTTTCATGCATACAAGGAAAAACTTAATATGTGCTGCAAATCTCTATTTGCAGAAGATTGAGTGGTTGTTAGTGAGAAAGGCATTGCGGAAAAGATTCTAAATAAAGATTTGTAACGTTACATCATCTAATATACTTTGAAATAAATACAACAAAAGCAATCAATCTTAAAACACTACAACTTCAATAAATGACAGCACTACAGCATTGTAGTAGATTGCTAATTGCAATCTAATACCAAGCTGAGCTGGATTAGCATGGTGCTGGGTGTACAAGGCCCACCTGAAGGCTGTTGCCAGTAGCATAAGACACCTACTGCTAAATATTGCATGCTTGCTATATGTTAATTTTACTGATAAAGAAGTAGGAATGAGTTTCAAAACACATTAATAGTACAGTTATAATAATTAATACATTGCATATTGTTGTCTTTATAGTTGCTATGCATAGTGTATTCTCTAGCATGTAGAACTAAAGAACTGTTGAGAGGCTGTTAGTGAGGAGGTTTGGAGCAGCTGATGGAGCTGGTGGAAGCTGCTGATTCTGTTGGGTTCTTGTCCTGGAGGAACTTGTCATGTTGGCTTCCTTGAGGAACTTGACTGGTCTTGTTGCTAGAGGGGCTCTAGACCTTTGTTGCCACTGAGAATGGCTCCAGTGAACTGGGTGGAAGCACTGGTCACCTTGAGCATCACCTCCTGGCTCTGGAGGGGAGGATGGTGCACCGCTTAGGCCCCCTGGAGAAGACTGTCACATTGGCTTTCTAGAAGGGGACTCAGCTTTCGTCATCACTAGAGGAGGTCAGGACCTCTCTATGAGGATGGCTGTGATACTTTTGGTGGAAACTCTGGTTCTTACCTCAAGCATAGCTTCCTGGCTCCAGTTCCAATTGCTCAGCCTGTTAGCACAAATCCTTCATCCCCCTGGCATTCACTTACTAGCTTCTACCACTGATCCTTGGTTCTTCCCAGTGCAGATCCATGAAGTGGGCCTGCATGAGACATTGCTGTGGGCTCTAGGCCTCCAATTGGACTGTGAGAAACATTGTTATGGGCTCTAGGGCTTCATCTGGGTTCATGAATAGTAGGATCCTGGTCCTTAGCAGGATTCTTTGGTCTTTAGTGTGTGGGCAGATCTTCTGTACTCTTTATATAGGATTTTTTGCATGTTTATAAAATAATCTTATAAAAGGAGTCCTATATTGTATTTTTCCCCTGCAAAAACTCCAAACTACAGTAATCGTGGAATAGTGAAATGCTGTACAAAAATTCCATTTGACCCAGTGATTCTCCTTCTGAGATTTTTCCTCAGAGATTGAAAAACATTATATAGGGGTGATAGATGCATGCCCATGTTTCTATAAGCACCATTTTTAATACCTGAATCTTGAAAGGAGCTTATATGACCATCAACAAAAGAATTGTTAGGGAAAACATGATTTTATACACAGTGGAGTACTACACTGCTGTAAAACAGAATCATTTCAGTCATTTGTAGGAAAATAGATGATGCTTGAAACTATGTGGTGAGATAAACCAAATGTCTACCCCTAAATACTGCATATTTGCTGTATATATAGTTAGTGAAACATGTTAGTAAGACAGTTACAGTAATTAATACATTGTATATTGTTGTCTTTGTAGTAGTTATCCATGGGGCAAGATGCAGACGTGATATCTTATCTAAATGCTATTAGTTCAAAACTTTCTTCTCATTGAACTAAGAGCAAGTAGCTGCATATCTATGCTATTTGTATGTACAGATTTTATATATATATATACATATATAAAATGGACCCTCATTTATATCCCCCTTTTTGTTTACTTTTGTCACCGGTGTATTCCTTTGCCATTCATATATTGTAGGTGCATAAATTCAGCAAAGCAACCCAATATAATCCAGTAGTCTATAATAGTAGTGGGTTATCTGCAGGACTGGCAATATTAGAAGTTGCTGACTTGAGCATTTTACAGCTCAACATATTAACATGGCTTTACTTTCTATCCCTCTTTTTTGTGCTTTTCTGTTGGATGATTAAGACCAAGATAAAGCAAGACCTATATAACAAAAAATGTAACTTTAGTATCTGACAAGGTTAGTCAATGCATGCTTGCTTTCATATGAGGAATCTAAAGTTAGCACAATAAAATAAATGAACAATGTAAATAAAGAGCACAACAAAAGATGACAGGAAGTAGGGAGGTGATTCTTCTTAAGACAGGTACTGGACTAAAAGCTGGAGGGAAGGGAAAGGGAGAGGAAGAGAGGAGGATGAGAGAAGTGCTATGAGCAGGTACGAATTCCCCTCAGCGAACACAATTATGTGCTATGAGAATGGCTACAACAAAACTAAATTAAAACAATATACTCACATAACTTCAGCTCTAAATGTAAAATTTGTATAAAAGAAAAATATTAAAGTAAACATCAGTGGACCCCAATCTCCTGCAAGGGATTAAGGTGCACAGCAAGAAGAAAGAGCAGGGGATGCAATGGCAGGGGAAGGGAAATTGGGCTGAAGAAAATGGTGACGGGTTATCCAGTGACACAGGGGGCCGTGGTAGTCTGATGCCCACAAGGGTCAGGTGAGGAAGGTGGGGTGGATGGAAGGGTACAGAAGCTTCCACAGTCCAACCTGGCCCAAAGGGCAGGACAAGGACAGCCTCAGACTTCACCCTGACTCAATATATAACCTTTGGCCCCTGATGGCTAAAATATCCTGAATTTAGCAATATAGCCACAGATTAACTCAAAGCTAAAAACTGTGGGTTGAATGAAAGTCCAGAAGGCAGAGAAAAAGTAAGAGGAGGAAGAGGGAAGCTTTTGATCTTGCAATTTCAAGATGAATTTAAAAAATAAAATATGGCTAAGAGGAATAGTATGTGCAATATGTACCTCTTTGTGAGTCAATTAAAAGTTAATAAATGGGGTAATTTTCAGACTGTAAATATTTCTAAATCTTACTCAATAAAATGTGAACCTTGAATTTCTGTTTTATTAATAACAAAATTAGGGACAGCCCAGTTTCTCAGAGGATAAAAGTGACTGCAAGCAGGCACGGGGGCCTGGTGTTCGATCCATCCCCAGGCATGCTGTGCCTGCCCTGCTCCAGGGTGGGCTGAGAGTGCAATTGAGGCTGGGTGTGGTGGTGAGCACCTGGAATCCCAGATCTTGGAAGGCTGTAAACAGGCGGATCACTACCAGTCCACTCTAGCAGTGAGACCCTGGACTTTTTTTTTTTTTTTTTTTTTTTCGGTCAGTACCAGGGATTGAACTCCTGACCTTGAACTTGCCAGACAAGCCCCGGAGCTATAGCCCCAGCTAGTAGCGAGACCCTGAATACCATGTAGACCCTTCCCTAAAAAATACAACAAAATAAATGATAAATGTTCTCTATGGTTTTGAGACAATGATTGCCTCTCTTTTCAGATGGTTGCTAAGGACTAATAATAGCATGCAAGGTAAAAGTAAGAGGAATATGAGTTGACAGAAGTAGTGCTGCAAAGCAAGTTACAATCAGTTTCCCAGAAATTCAGAGCTTTTCTATTTGCCCCACTATCATGAAATACTAGACCTCTTTGTCTTGCATAGCTACAAGGGATCATGGGAAATCCTGGATCTGAAGCAGCACCTTGGACAGAGTGAAGCTGCAGAGATACTTGAGAATCTTTTGGCTAAAAAGGAAATAAATGTACACATTGAAGAATCACAACCCATAGTCTTTTATGGTTACCGAGTCTCAAGCAGATTAATTAATTAATTAAACACTAGACATAGAATGTAGCTGAGCTATATATCTGTCTGAACTTTTATAAATAAGGAACAAAGTAGAAATTACCATCAGATTACCTGCTTTAGCATACAACTTAAAATAGGTAACATAAAAAGCTGGGCGTGGTGGCACAGGCCTGTAATCCCAGCACTGGGGAGGCTGAGGTAGGAGGATTGTTGTGAGTTCGAGACCAGCCTGAGCTACAAAGTGAGCTTAAGGCCAGCCTGAACTGCATAATGAGACCCTGTCTCAAAAAGACAGAAAAAAAAAAAAAAAAAAAAAAAAAAAAAAAAAAAAAGGTAACACAAACATATTTTAATGAAATTGAAGACTGGGTGTGGTGGTGCACATCTCTAATTCTAGCTCTTAGGAGACTAAACAGATGGATCACTATGAGTCTGATGCAGTAATGAGACCCTGAACACACTGTAGACCTTTTCCTAAAACACGCACACACAAAAAAGTCTTGCGGTCAGAGATAGCTCGGTGGAATAAGCACTTGACTGGCAAGCACAAGGGCCTGAGTTCAGTCTCTATTACCACAAAATAAATAAATAAGTAAGTAAGTAAGCAAGTAAATAAATAAATAAATAGTGAAAAATGAAACTGAGCCTATCTATAATCTACTACTTTTTTAAGATATGTTGGTTAAGGAACTTAAATAACTGCTAAATTAATAAAAAAATAACTTAATTTTAGTATCTATCTTCTGACACACATATTTTATTCATATTGTATAAGCAATTATCTAGCAAATTAGTAATATGTCTCTGAAGAGAGAAACTTATTGGGCCCATAGTGGTTTTCACATTTTACACTGTATTTCTTGATGTTACAGTAGAAGAGTTCATCATGATCGATGTGATACTTGTTAAAATAGATTTCCATATTAATGAATCCTCCAGGAAAAGTAAAAAGACTTCTAATCATTTACTGTTTTATCATAAAATATTTTCTCTGTGCAACATTTTTCCACTTTGATTATTCATTTGCAATTTCTGAATGGGTGCCATGGTCAACAAATCCATAACTTTTCTGGCCATAGACCTTGCTTTAAACATATTTTAAAATTACATTTGCCTAGAGTATTGGCATGCAGATGTAAATCCAGCTTTGGGAGACTGAGATAGGAGGATCAACATTTTGAGGCTAGACTTTGGCAGAATAGCAAGATACTTTCAAAGTAAAAAGGGAAGGGAAGAGAAAGGAAGGAAGCGGAATGAAAGGGAAGGCAAGGGAAGGCAAGGGAAAGGAAGGGAAGGCAAGGAAAGGGAAGGGAAGGGAAGGGAAGGGAAGGGAAGGGAAGGAGAAGAGGCAAGAAAGGAAAAGAAAGGGGCAGTAATGGAAGGCGGGAGGAAGGAAGGTTAGAAAGAAGGAAAATTTACATCTCATTATCATAAAAATAGAAATATGGGAAGATACCATCTGAGCAAACAATTGCTAAACTTCTAAATTTAAAAATAGAGACCTAAGCCGGGCGTGGTGGCGCAGGCCTGTAATCCCAGCACTCTGGAGGCTGAGGCAGGAGGATTGTTGTGAGTTTGAGACCAGCCTGAGCTACAAAGTGAGCTTAAGGCCAGCCTGAACTGCATAGTGAGACCCTGTCTCAAAAAGACAAAAAAAAAAAAAAAAAAAAAAGATAGAGACCTAAAAATCTTCATAATATATTGTTATAAAAATGTTTAGTTAAGCAGGTACTGTTCATCCTTGACTGCTAAATTATTTTTTAGCTAAATATGTATTATTTTTTGCTATATACTGATAAATACTTGTTATTCTTGTTCAGTGAATGTTTACTACATACACAGCCTTTTCATGCATGACCCCTTGATTATTTATATTCTATTCATTCATGCAGAGTTTCAATCAATTTTCTTTAAATGACCCTGAATGGAACTCTTATGACTTCTTTCTTTTTTTCTCTCTTTCTTTCTCTCTTTCTTTCCCTCTTTCTTTCTTTCTTTCTTTCTTTCTTTCTTTCTTTCTTTCTTTCTTTCTTTCTTTCTTTCTTTCTTTC
>PVKA01027564.1:0-30395 GCA_004027165.1 Ctenomys sociabilis
TGTTCTCCTTACAGTCCCTCTCTTTAATCATTCTCTCTCTCTCTGTCTTCATCTCTCCCTCTCTCCTTCCCCTTTCCTTCCTTCTCTCCTTCCCTTTCCCCTCCTTTATTTCTAACAGTTTTTCACTAAGATGTACAGACTGAATTTGAATTTTTGATTCTGCTGTCTTGCCTTTTCTTTTTCTTTCTGTACTTAAGTAAGGATCTACAGGGTTTTTGGGGCCTCACTACTAGAACAGACTCATAGTGATCTGCCTGTTTACAGTCTCCCAAGAGCTGGGATTACAGCCGCTGCCCACCATGCCCAGTCTCAATTGCCATCTCAGTGTGCCCTGGGGGCAGGGCCACCAAGATAGACCTTGGAATGAAATCCCCCAGCCTCTTAACGATCCAGCAGAAAAGTATAAAAGGGAAGTATACATCACGGGGCCATAATATTAAGCTGAGCTGTAAATGGCTATGGTCGACAACTTTTTTGAATAACTCACTATTGTTGTGGAATGCTGGACTGTGTTGGATTGTGTTGTCGAGTTCAAGCACCTACATTAGTTGAATGCCAATGGAGTGCCCACTTTTGACAGGTGCAGACAAAGGAAGGGGTATAGAAAGAAAAAATCATGATGTGTGTATATACAGTACAGTTCGGATAGATAACACTGTGCTTCTACCCATAATCCTATGAGAGGCAAGATTTGCACTAATGGTGGTTGGACAGGATATTATGTTGGTTTCTAGTACTATGGTCATCCACTAGGAAAATAATTATTGAATTTTTGATATAATTCAGGTATAAAAAATAAGATAAGTAAACAGCTACACTCTTAATTTACTGATAGGAGACATCTGCTATAATGTCTGTTAGTATAATATCATGTTCGCACCTTGTACAATACCAAAACATTATGAAAACAGTTTGCAATGTATTAATTTATTGAATCTGTCTTGTTAAGGTGTCTTAAAACTGTCTGATTGATATTTGTATTTCAATAAAATAAAAACATATATTAAAAAAAAAAAAAAAAGAAATCCCCCGGCCTCTGTGACTGCTTGCAGGAGCTTTAATTGACTGAGCTATTTGGCCTGCCCCTCGGCATTTCAAATACAGCTACAGTTGTATAATCCCAAATCTGGTAATCTCTAGAATATTTCATCTGAGAACACAAAAATCTGCTTCCTGGATGCATTTGATGCAGAGTAATTGCAATAGGGAGTAAAATAGTAGTGATATATTTTCTAACATTGACAGCTGGGTTAAAGTTATCTCAAAGTGTTGGCATTCCCAGGAATTTAGCAAACACAAATAAGAATTCTACCTTAAGTGCGCTGTCATTCTTGAGTCTAGTTATTTCTAAAGCAGTTTTTCAGATACGTCTTCTATGAAGTGATGAACAAGTATACATATAATACTGAGACAACACAAGAGAAATCAGGTGACAAAGCAGTTTATATTAGGACAAAGGGAGATTAACACAGCTTGCTTATATATTCAAGAAAAAAATGACTTTATAAGTGATTTCATTAGATAGCTGGAAATGTTTTAAAATGACAGACTTGAAAAAGAAAGTTTGGAATAATAAGTTAAAAAAACAAAATACTTTAAACCTATTAAGAATAAGAGCTCAATATATGTGCTTAAAGTAGGATAAGAACAATGATACTGGTGAAATGACACATAGGTAAGAAAAACACACTCAGAATGAAAAACAGAATAAATGAATAATGCAGAAGACAAGGTAAGAAATAAAAGAATACAATGATAGTATTTAATTTAGTATAATTAAGATGCAGAAGAGAAGAAGAATGGAACAGAACAGATATAATAATGACTTCTACTTTCAAATAATAAAACCCAAGCCAGAGTTTCAAGAAACCTTACAAAATCAAACAAAATAAATAACAAGAAATAACACTTTGAACTCTTCAGAGCTATACTGCAGACAACCACAGACAAAGAGAATATATTAAATTTATTGAGAGAATGGGCTATTACACTAAACTGAAAAAAATTAGCCTGACTTCTAACTTTCTGATAAAACCAGGTAATAAAAGCAAAAAGAATCAATAGAATGTTATCTTTACTGTTCTGGAAGAAAATTTTTATAGTGAAAAGCAATATAAAATATTGTCATATGTGTTTTTATGCTGAAAATCTAAGCCAAAAGAAAACAAAATGAATATGTACTTTAATAGTGAAGACTCAAGCAAGGTGTGTCTTCACAACAAATGAAACCAGAGAGAATTTTTCATCAGCAAATTCACACTACACACGGTGCTCACAGAAAGATCAGGTCACACATCCTGGAAGGAATAAAACTCTATGAAAATGATTAACTATATCAGTAGGTCAGATTGATTATTGACTGACTTATTAAGTAACAATAATTATGTATTATGGCCCCAGTAAAACATGCATACAGATTGCATCTATCAGTTATGTTGTTGCTGGGGAAGCTTACATGATACCCAAGGTTTAAAGAGAAATCTTTCGGTGGCTCATGATTTCAGAGTCTGCCTCTGTGATCCACTGGCTCCAAGATAGGAAGCCCATGGTATAGGAGCACAGCGCAGCAAGGCTGTATAGCTCATTGCAGCCCAGATGCAGAGCAGAGTACTGGTAGCATGGTGGAAGGGGCCAGGGACCTAATATATATACTCCAATATATGCTTTAAGAGGTACCCAGATGTGCCCACAAGCATACTGTTAATTCCCTATGTGGTACTTAAGCCAATGAGGTTAGCCATTATATCCCATTCCTTTTCAAATTGATAACTGAATTTTCTTTTCTTCCTCTCCTTCTCCTCCTCCTCCTTCTTCTTCCTCCTCTTCCTCCTCTTCCTCCTCCCCTTCCCCTTCCCCTTCTTCTTCTCCTTCCCCTGCTTCTTTTATTTTGTTTTCTGCAGAATCAGAGATTGAACTCAGGCCCTTGTGCTTGCCATGCAAGTGATTCTACTGAGCCATGTCCCTGGCCCTCTGAATTATACTTTCAATCAGACTTAATCTTTCTTTCTTTTTCTTTTTCCTTTTTTTTTTTTTTTTTTGCAGAACTGGAGATTGAACTCAGGCCTTTGAACTTGCCAGGGGAGCGGCTATTCCACTGATCCATCCCCCCGGCCCCCAGACTTAATCTTTTGTTAAACAGCAACTCACATTTCTACCTAACACGAGAAAACATACAACTAAAAACCAAATAATCTTTTATCCAAGCTCTGAATACTTCCAATATTTCTCAAAAGTTCAAGTAAAATTGTCTAGAGAGTTGACACAAATTTACCCATGAACATTTATAAAATTCAAAAAATCAAGTTTTCTGATCTCAAGATACAGTGCTACAGTGTAAGCATTCCCATTCCAAAATGGAATAGAGTGATAGAAAAGAATGAGACCGAATCCAGATGGAAAATCAAAGAACAAATACTAAATCTTATAGATATCTAGGTACATGGTTAAATGAGAGTTTCAAGTGCTTTGGGTGGCTCCACTCCTGTGGCCTTCCTGATTAGGGCCCTCAGATCCTAACCCTTGTGCTAAATCCACATCCTGCCTCTGATTTTCCATGGTAGATGTTACAGGTTCCTGCATCTCCAACTTCCTGGGATCTCCACCATATTTTTAGCTTAATTCTCAACACTTTTCACACTTCTCTTTCAAGGGTAGGCTGCCTGGCCACTCAGGATTGATTTCTTTTACAACCTGGTTGGAAGCTTTTTTTTTTTCTTTTTTAGTGTATTTAGTACATGGTCTACAGGGTCTTCAGTGTCTCACTATGTAGATCAGACTTGTAGCACTACTCCTGTTTTCAGTCTCCCAAGCGCTGGGATTATAGGCACACAACTGCATGCTCAGTCTCAATCACTGGCTCATCATATCCCAGGGATGGGCTGTCACGGCACAGTTTGCCAGGGATCGAACCCTGGCCACTGTGCTCTGCTTAAGCAGGCGCTTTAGTCCACTGAGCTATCTGGCCAGCCCTGGAAGCCATATTTGACCCTAAAACTCTTGCATTCTGCTTGCCAATAAATCAACTATGGTATCATGCAGATGACAGGTGATATTCCCTGGGTATCTAGATTGCTGAACACATTGAAATAAATCCTGTGGGACTGGGGGCCTAGAGGTTCTCTTCTCAATTGGAACTTCAAAACTTTACATCCTTCCACCTGTTTGGAGGGGTCTTATTGATTCATACATCATCCCAAAGGAATCTTTTTTATTGTCCTATTCAAAATATCTGGTTTCTTTGTAATGGTACTCATCCAGAATCCACACTGTCTTGGTTCCAAATTCACCTTCAGTCCCTCTCAGGCCAAAATTTGTTTCTTGAATAGTTCTCTGAATTTTTATTCTCTCTTTTCACTATAATTCTATCTACAAATAGCTAGCATTACCCATACCATAACTTGAAAATTGGACTGCCTTGAAATTTCCTCCACCACATCAGTGAGTATATCACCCTTGAATTCAGCCTCCTGTAAAGTCTCATGATATGGGCAAATGTTGACATTTTTTGGTCAGGGTGAAACTTGCATGGCCAGTAGTCCAATTTTCAAATATAATCATTATATTTCTGAAATTTAATGAGCACAGCTTTAGTGCCTACCAGCAGGTCAGCATTCTAGTCTACTGAGCTCTGACCAGAATCACCAGTCAATCTCTGCTTATAACATTCAAAACTTTCTCTAGCCCTTGGCTCCAAAGCTCACTCCACTCTTTCCACAGTACAATTCCATAGGCTCTTGAAACACATAGTCAGACATAGTCAAAGCAACAGCCCCAAGTCCTGTGATATGAACATTTTGTGTTAGTCATTTCAAAATACCTGGCACCTATAGTTTTAAAGAAGATAGATGTGTTTGGCTCATGGTTTCAGAGTCCAGTCTGTAGGCTGCTCGCTGGGGGTTTGAGACCTGTGCATGTTTTGCCCTGTGAGCTGAAAAGTTTACAGAAGCTCCCATTGTCCCTAATCATGGGATGAGATCCATAGAATCATGACACTCATAGGGCAAAAGAAGGACCCAATAAAGTGAAAAGGTCTTTAAAATATGCTCTAGCAGTACTAAAAGTTGCACTTGGGAGAAAACAACAGATTTTTTTTTTTATTTACCAATATCTCTTCCTTGTAAGAATGCATTGCTCCTTTTACTAGCCCACAATAATTGCCACTCTATTTCAGAAAAAATACACTACCCCTGTGAAAATGTGTGTATGCTTTCAGTAGGCAGTGGAACACTTTGTATGTCTTTGTCTTGGGCATCCAAAGGCACTGACTTCACAGTCTCTTTTTTATAGATTATTAAAATTATCTATCTCTTATTTTATCCTTTACTGTGCCATTGATACAGGGTGTACAAGATCTTGGCCAGATCCCCAGTAAACCATCTTTTAAATCAGTATAATAAATGCGACTGGCAATGTTAAAAGTCTTCATGAAATATTAAATGTGACCTCTTCATTACACTGCACTAAAAGTCTATTCAAGTTACATGGTAGAACTTAATGTGAAAGGAAAACAAAATACTTCTAAAAGATAATATAGAAAAATGTCTATTGACATTTTTAGATTAAAGAATATTAAACTGCATTAGAAAGTCTTTTAAAATAAATTTCCAAACGAACTAATACATATCAGAAAATATAAACAACTTTACTGTGTTAGATGACTAGTCACCCTTCAGCATGTCTCAAGCTATGAACCACATTTGTGCCACTCAATCATGAGGACAAATATGAATTTGTTAATTGCATTCTGTTTCATTCTACATCATATGTGACCTTTGTGAGGTATTTTATCCTTCCTGTGATGTTCAAAAAGTGTGTCATGTTCACTTAGACTCACTCTGGATGAAGTCCCAAGTGGAACTTGCACTCCAGGATACTCACTTTATCATTTGTCTTGAAGTTTACAGTTTTGCTTTCCATCTCCAACTCAAGGCACACCCGTGTTTAGGACAGCACACGAAACCCCTCCTGGTATCCCTCATCATAAATTGAGTCTATTCTTGATTTCTTGTTCTATCTCCCTATATTCTCCTTTTTGACTTCTTTAGAGACTTTACCCATTGTGTTGCTGGAAACCTTTCCTTTAACATCATCCTGCATATAACCACACTGGTTAGAAAACTATCATGCCATGGCCTAAGTTCTTTGCGGGTAGAGCATTTTAACACATGAAAACCAGAATCCCAACACTGCAATGATTGTTTCCTAATTGGTGACCTCCATTATGATTTTCAATTGTCAGACACTAAACTTTTAAGTTTTAACTGAAAATCAAACAGAGATGCAACAGGAACACATTCTGATAAGTTCTTTGTAAGTAGAAAATCTTAGTAGGTCAAAAAGTACATTTAGTACATCTCACTTCCTGAACGTCATAAGTCAGTAACATGGTGCCCTGTGCTGTTTCAGCTGCTTGGTCTCTCAGTTGAGTGGCTTGTGGGGCATAGGGCCTTGTACCTTCTGCTTAGCATCATAACAAGAGTTCTAGACAACACATTGCCAGCCCAGGTAAGGAGCAAAGTCCAGTCTTAGAGGTGTGATTTCTGTTAATTGTGTCTCATTTTGCACTGTTGGGAAATAAAATAATCATTGGTCTAACTACCTTTACCAGAATTGCTTGTGCATAATACACAGCCAAACATCATCATCACATAAGAATGACAGCAGATTTTAATCTAAATAGAATAATCCAAAGAGAATTCTGTTTAAGTGACATATAAGAATCAAGTAAAGAGACAATGTAAATGTAAGTTGTAGTGATACCTACTAGCTGACTTTTCTATACAGAAATATGGCATGGCAAAGCATTTCTGGGAAAGGAAGGAGAAATAGATCAAATTAGAGAGGCTATGAATGACTTTGGATTTACTCTAAGGGTGCTTATGAAGAAAAGAGAATTATTTGTGTATAAGAAAGAATATCATGATGAAATTTTAATTTTAAAATGATCTTATTGGAAGCAGACTGCAGGAAAAATTGCTGAAGAAGGAGAAGAAGCACTGAACACTATTGCAGAAATCCAGGTGTGAGATTCTCACTGCTTGGATTAGATTAGTAGCAACACATGGTGGGAGGGTAGTTTTCACCTATCTGTGGGGGGCAAATACATATTTGATCAACTAGTTTCTCATATGTATAAAATTAAAATTGAACCAAAGTGAGAAAGCTTAGGGACAACTTTAATGAAATATTAAAGATAACCATAGGAGTGTTTTAAATATTAATTTAGTGGCATTAGATTTTTTATTTAGTAATGCCATTTTATACATAAGTAGCAATGTTTAATTAAATATTTCAGTGGTACACTGCTGATGTGCATTGCCTTTGAATTATGCTTTATTCTTAACATGTCCATCTGAGAAGTTTCACTATGTTAGTAAGCTTTTATTTTTTGAATAATTCTTATGATGTCTAGTTCCTGATTCTGCGAACTCTGGAGGTAATGGCATAGCTCTACAATAAATTCATATTCCTAAGTGAATGGAAAATTCTTTTCAGGTAGACAATTATCCCAAAAAAATGCTTTTCCTTTTTATGGTGTCTTTATTTGCTCCACCCGTTCTCCCTCCACCCTTGTCACACATTCAGGTACTCTTGGAGTTTCATTCAGTTTACAGGTACGTGCATGAGTTGGCACCAGTTCTGCAGACATGGCAGGAAAATCATCACCCAGGCTTTAATTTAATTTCAACAAATGGCTTTGGGGAAAGATTGTTTAAACAGATCTGGAAATAGTATTTAAATCCTTCCCTTCAAATGATGAAATTACATACAAAACTATTAAAAATACATAATCCCGGGATTAACTCCAACTTTAAGATTAGTTTGCTCTTTGTCCCAACTCAGTGTCTTATTTCATTTTCAATTCCAGTTAAGTTTTCAAAAAACATTTTAAAATGGCGTTGCTGAGTTTGCTATTATAATCTTGTTCTATTCTGTATAATATTAATTAAATTATGGGGAATTCAGTTCTTAGGATTAAAACATGATTTACTGGAAACTATCATCATATTAAAAAGATGAATGGGTGGGGATCTTTAAATTTCACACATTTGGTTTCAATTTTAAAGACAATGATAAGACAAAATAATAAAAATGATATAGAATTTCAAAGTATCATGATAGGAAAATAACAATGCTTACTATTTGCATAGTGTTATTTTCAAAATAGTTGCTCAAATTACCAGAAATAGGAATGTAAGATTGAGTAAAGAATACAAACAATAACTGTTCCTTTAACAAACTAACATAAATAAATGGTACAATTATGGTACTTATATTCAATAAATTAATAGATAAAATATAAATATAAATAAATGAATTTAAAACACATTAAAGGATATCAGTACCTACTCTGCACGTATGAGGAAAATGAAGATCATTATACAAACAAATACCATCTAGGAAATGGCTATTTTGACCTTTATATTCTTTCTAATATGGAAATGTAAACATTATAAAATATTTAAACAGTTTAGAATATATAAAGTAAAAAAAGTGGAACTCTCCTTTATCTAGTCCTGTTTTCCGGACCTAAAACCTCTATCTTTATTGAGGTAATCATTGTGATTAGTTTATATGAACTTTTTCATGACATACAATATAAAATATATGCCTTATGTAAATAGAGAGTACTTGATAAGTAACAGGTTTTTTGTAATACATCTACCTATCATAAATACTTTTGATTCCAAAGCACTATTGATATCATTTGTTCAGATGCTACAGAATAATAGATTGAGTCAACACAATCTGTTATTCTGTGGGGATCAGCATAATCTTTTGCGTTATGAATTTGAAAAAGCTTTAACATACAAGTGCTACGACTTTTCATGTAGCACTTTAGGAAATTTTATATCAATTTTATTTTTATTTTTTATTTTATTTTGTTTTTTATTTTTTATTTTTTTAATTTTATTGAAGTACAATTGTCAATCAGACAGTTTCAAGACACCTTAACCATACAGATTCGATAAATTAATACACTGCAAACTGTTTTCATAACGTTTTGGTATTGTACAAGGTGCATACATGATATATTTACAGATATTATTTTAGCAGATATCTCTTATCAGTGAATTAAGAGTGTAGCTGCTTACTTATCTTATTTTTTTATACCTGAATTATATCAAAAATTCAATAATTAGTTTCCTAGTGGATGACCGTAGTACTAGAAGCCGACATAATATCCTGTCCAACCACCATTAGTGCAGATCTTGCCTCTCATAGGATTATGTAGAAGCACAGGGTTATCTATCCCAACTGTACTGTCTGTACACATACATCATGATTTTTTCTTTCTACACCCCTTCCTTTGTCTACACCTGTCAAAAGTGGGCACTCCATTGACATTCAACTAACTTAGGTGCTTGAACTCAACACCACAATTCATCCCAGGGATGCAAGGATGGTTCAATATTCGAAAATCTATAAATGTAATATATCAATTTTAAAGATGTCACTTCTAAGATTTTCCATTGGAGTGCCCATATACAATATTTAAATACAATAGAAATATATCTATCATGGTATTTATTAATCCTTTATAGCATTCTATTTAGATAGACTTCAGCTTGAAATAGTCACAAGATTATCCTCTTACACACCTTTTTAAGCCTGTATTTTTAAAGAGAATAAAATTTATTTAAAAATAATGCATTTTCACAAAAAAATAATGAGAATTCAGCAGTGGTGGTTATACTGAATACCGTTGTCTTCAAATTAGTTGGTTGGATCACCCAATATAAGCATGCAAAATTGGTCAAAAAATTAAAAAGCAGAAAAAAATTAAGCATTAACTTCTCCTTTCAATATACAAGTAGAAATCAGCAGTAAAATTATCTAAAGTATTCTGTATGTATGCATAAATATATCTTTTTCCCATCCTTCTTCGTATTTGTTTTCCTTTTCCTCATCCAAAATGTTCCCTCCTATTGAACAGATTCTTTCCCATTCACGGTATCTATTGTACCTTTCAGATTTTATTTACTTTAGATCCTTATACAAGCAAAACCATAAAATGTTTAAATATTCAGGTCTGATTTATTTCACTTATGAGCATGGTCTCTTGTTGCATCCATTTATCTATAAAAGGCTCAAGTTTATCTTTTTATAGCTGAGTAATTTCCCTTAATTATTATTATTACTGTTATTATTATTTTTTTTGTCTTTTTGAGACAGGGTCTCACTATGCAGTTCAGGCTGGCCTTAAGCTCACTTTGTAGCTCAGGCTGGTCTCGAATCCTCCTGCCTCAGCCTCCCGAGTGTTGGGATTACAGGCCTGCGCCACCACGCCTAGCTCGCTTAACGATTATGTAGTGACTGTTTTTTTTCTTTTTATCTCTTTCAAACATTCTCAGCATGAAGTCTTCACTGTCTGCTACCTGAATAGCTACAACTGCTTCTTGGGTATTCCTGTTTCATGGAAACACACTTTGACTTTCAGTCTATGAATTTCCTTTTGATTTAAATGGACTTTTTTTCTTGATCCACTCAGCCTATTTGCTTCTTTTGATTCTTGAAGTGAAGCCATTTACATCGATGGTTACAACCCATATGTGTTGGCTTATCTTTATTGTGTTATTTTCCTGATGCAGTTTCCCTATTTCTCCCTTACGTTTAATCGCTTTCTCTGTTTGGTGGTTTCTTTCTGCTGTTGTTCTTGAAGTTCTGGGCATTTTAGTCTTTTCTAGAATATCTATCAGTCTTCTGTGTAGAGTTGGTTTGATGGTTATGAATTTCTTCATTTGTTCTTTGTGATGGAAGCATCTTATTTCTCAATTAAATTTGATAGATGTTCCGCGGGGTGCATCAATTTGCAAATTGCAAATTGTTTTCTTTCAGAAAATGAAATACTTCACTCCAAGCTCTTCTTGGCTTGATGGTTTATGGTGAGCAACTGGCCATGCTTCTGATGGGCTGTCCATTAGAGGTGATCTGTTTCTTCTAACAGCTTTTAATATTCTGTTCTTCTGCTGAGTTTTTGGGATCTTAATTATATGTCTGACTAGATTTATTTTTGTTATGGCTAATTAGAGCTCTATATGCCTCATTACCTGTGTTTCAGATTCTTTTCCCATGTTTGAAGAATTTTTTGCTACTACTTCTATAAATAGTCTATGTCATTTGTGTTGATGCCTTCTGCTTTGTTGACATCAGTCTTGTATTATTTTTCAGTGCATTACATTGCAGCTGTTGAACTGTTATTTCCTGGTTCCCTGTTATTTTTCAGAGATCTTGCCTTTGGTGATTAATAGCTGCAATGTTTTCAGTGTCGGAAAGTCTGTCTTCAGTTTCATGCAAACAGTTTTGCCAGCTGTCTATTCTTAATTTCCTGGATATCTGCTGGAATCTATTTCATACATTGCAATTCTTTTCTGTATTGTTCAATCAGAGTTTCCATCATTTATTTATTGTCCTTCTTTAAAACATCTATTTCTTCTTCAGCTGTGATGAACAATTCTTTCATAATTTTTGTCATTTCTTTTTTTTTTTTTCTTTTTACCTGAGAGATTACTTGTGGTCTGATTTCTTCTGTAGTGTGATGGAGTTGTTTCTTTTCTTCATTTCTATCATTTTGGAAGTTTTACATGTGTGACTTCCAAATTCTTCTATCCCCTTGTTTCCTGGACTTGTGATGGGTGAACTGAAGGGCTGAGAATGCCTTCTGCGCTTTTGCTTTAACATTTTTTAAGCTCCCATTTCTCCTCCAATCTCCACATTGAGAAGCCTCCTTAAGTGGGGCTGGTGGGGAGGTAGGCCATAGGTGAGTGAAGCTCCTGCCACCAGTGTTGTTCTTTTTCTATTTTTATTTTTAATTCATTTAATGAGAAATGAAAGACAAAATAGCAACGAAACAGTTTCAAATAAGGTTAGTGGGATGGTAACATTAATTAATACATTGCATATTGTTGTTTTCATAGTAGTTATTCATAGGGCAGGATGCAGACATAATATCTATCTAAGCAATATTAGTACAAAATTTTATTCTCAATGAACTAAGAGAAAGTAGCTGTATATCTATCCTATCTTTTGTGTGTGTGTGTGTGTGGTTATATATATATATATATATATATATATATATATATATATATATATATATAAAGTGAAGTTAATGACACATGACACAAGGTTGCCTAACAACTGAGAGCTAACCTTAACCAGACAGGATGTTCATCTCAGGAGTGAGTAGCTTGTTTGCTTTAGGCACTGGGCCAAGTCCCACCTACAGATATTTGATCAACTTCCTAGCTTCGTGGCTCCAAACATATACACCTTTTTATTTGGTTTTGTCAGAAATGGGTATTCCACTGCAGTTAGAGAAGCAGTATTTGGAGAAATCTTTAATGGACTTTTTCCATATTTGAAGCTAGTCTAAGATTGTTGGTACTTGAATTCAGCAAAATAACCCAATATAGTCCAATAATCCATAATAGTACAAAGCTATTGTGATAAAACCAACAATGTATTGGCAAAAAACTAGACCTGAGGGTCAGTGGAATAGATTAGAGGGTAAAAATGCAACTACAAACACACTCAGCCATCTTATCTTCGACAAAGGAGCTGAACATGCTCACTGGAAGAAAGATAGCCTCTTTAACAGATAGTACTGAAAAACTGGCTATCTACAGGCTGAAAACTAAAAGTTGTCCCAGGTCTATTATCATACACTAAGCTAAAGACAAAATGGATTTAATATCTGAACATTCAAACAGAAACACTAAATCTCCTGGAAGAGAATGTAGGAGGAACTCTTGAAGACATAGGGGTAGCAAAGAGTTCATGAACAAAAATCAAATTGCATGGGTAATAGTTGAAGGAATTAACAACTGGGACTTCCTCTTTTTGAGAATTTTTTGCTTGTCAAAAGAAATTACCAACAGAGTGAAAAAACAAACCACAAATTTGGAAAAAATTAATAAGCACTCAGACAAAGGTCTTCTATCTAGAATTTATAAAGAACTAAAAAGTAAGCCGGGCGTGGTGGTGCAGGCCTGTAATCCCAGCACTCGGGAGGCTGAGGCAGGAGGATTATTGTGAGTTCGAGACCAGCTAGAGCTACAAAGTGAGCTTAAGGCCAGCCTGAACTGCATAGTGAGACCCTGTCTCAAAAAAGACAAAAAAAAAAAAAAAAAAAAAAAAAAGAACTAAAAAGTATAAGGGTCCCAAAATTCAAATCATTGTTCTTTGTTTTTGTTTTGTTTTTCATGGAACCAGGGATGGAACTCAGGCCCTTGCAGTTGCCAGGAAAGTGCTTATTTCACCGAGCCATCTCCCCGGCCACAGCACTGTGTTATTGATACTCAATTTTAATCATAGTTACATAATAATTAATTTTATATGCAAATCTCTCATACCATATTATTGATTTTCTCAAAATTTAATTAATACTCTATCATCTATTTATAAATGCACTTTATTTTTTATTTTTACCTGTGTGCTGTAAAGTTTATTTTTATTTCTTTAATATTTCAAAATTCTTTCTTAAAATTGTACATCTCAAAAAATTAATCATAAATTTCACATATTAAGTCCTATGACTGTGCAATGTTTTGTTAAACCTTAAGCATAAATACATAGCTCATACTGTTTCTGTAAAATATTCATTTTTGTTGATTTATCGTTATGAGTCTCTCCTCATTTGGAGTAACTTAATTCTTAAGCAATCCTTTGAAAACTATAAAGGTGCCTTGGTGTTAAATCTTCTAAGCTCTTAATAAGCACTACAGTTTTTCTTTTTTCTATAGGATTTGAATAGGTAGAGTTTCCTAAGCTGTTTTTCACTGAAAGTAACTGTTCCAAGAAATATTAATGGATATTCCATAGTGTAAGGAGGCACTATTATCAAGTACATTATGGAAATTAAGTTAAAATTAAAATAATTTATTGATGTTTATTTAAATTTGATATTTTAAAGTATTTCTCAGGGCTCTCAATTGTACTAGGAAGTAAGTACCATTTATTCTGTAAAATATATTTATCCATTGTTATAGATGGGATCTTACATGCTCCTCAGAGATTCACATGTTAAGGACTTGGCTGTCAGCCTATGGTGCTGCAGGGTGGTAGAACTTTTAGGGTGTGTGACCAAGTGGAGGGAAGATGGGTCATGGAAGGGAATATTAGGTCATTTTTGTCTTCTCTGTCTCTGTCTCTGTCTCTTTCTCCCCCTCTCTCAGAGAAGTCTCCTCTCCATGAGTTCTGTGTTGCCACAGGCCCAAGCAGTGTGGTACAGTGGTTATAGATTAAAATATATAAACAAATGAGCTACAATAAACCTTTTATCCTTTAGGTTGTTGTTAGTAGGTATTTTCCCCCACTAATACCTCCTTGTTTATCACTAATAGCAAACATGCATCAAGTTATCATGGAACAAACATTGGAACAGCTTGAATATTACTAATTCAGTTATTGGAATACAGAGTTCTATATGTTCTGTTCATTGAGGATTTTGGAAAAGTTCCTAACAAAATATACAATACATTTTTATGGCTTACTTTCAACAGTTTGTTAAGGAATAGGCTTGGCTCTTTGTATTGTACCTGTATGTTGTGTAGCAAACCATTTGTTCATTCATTCACCAATCAATATTTAGTTAGAGCCTCATATTTAACTGTATACCTAAAGAGTCTTGAGGAGGTTTTTGGAAGAAAGGAGAGAGAAAAAAGCACCACATGAACAGTATGTAAAGCCCTTTGTAAAGCTGTTAGGGTGTGCAGAACTACACAAGGCATAGGAACATAGGGTGTGTGGAATGTGTTTATGAGGGTTGGATTTTTATAGGACTCTTAAAAAAAAGGTCAAAAATTTTTGTCAGAAGGTCACATTTTAACAAGGACCTAAAGGAGGTGAGAGAATAAGTCAGACAGATATCTAGGATGAAGTTCAGTAGCAAGGCCAGCAAGTAGGAAAACCCTGAGATTTGTTTTTCCTTTATGCATTTGAAAAAATAGATTGTGACTGAAGCGACACATATGTTAATTAGATGTTCACATTTTTAAGAAAAAGGAAAGTTAGGTTATTTGTTATATGCCAATTGCAGAAGGTTTCCACTGTACAGTAGAGGACCAGGGCTTCGCAGTTCATTCCCTTTTCTCACAAGCTGCTAATTTTTTTCCAGTGTCTTCGTCTACCTTGGTAGAAGAAACCAGAAGACAACCTGAATCTGTCTTAAGAGCTCTGCTAAGGAAGTAACCCACATTCAGGTCTAGATCCTGATGAGAACCTCATTTCTCCCTGTTACTGACCTGTATATTTTCTCAATGCTGCTGAGATGATTTATATCAGGACTTTCCCTGAGGCTCATGTACTAAGAGATTGACCCCTGGTTCAGTACTGCAGTGCACACCTTTGCAAAGCAACTGGGTGATGGAACACCGCGCATCCTTCGATGGGTTCACAGCTTAGTAGGATTTGGGGAAAGGATGGAAGCTTTAGGAAGCGAGGCCAGTTCACTGGAGGAGGTAGGTCACTGGAGGCATGTTCTTAATGGGTATAAAAGCATACCATCTCCTTAGTATTTCTCAGTCTCTCCTTTTCTTCTTCTGCCTTATTCTTCATGTTCTTCTACTCCTTCTCCCCATCCTCCTGTTCTTCCCTTTCCCTCCCTGTTCTCGTCAACACACTCTGACCTACGAGAGAGCAACAGTGACAAGATTGTACACTGCAATCTCTAAAATTATGAGTTAAAATAGATCTTTCCTGCTTTCATTTTCTCAAATATTTTCATGTTAATGAAAAGCTAACAGCTGTCCTTCAAAGCATGAACTTTATTTTTATTACCCAAACTTGTTAATGGGTCAAAAGCTTTTTGAATTATTCAGACTTTGGCCAGTAGGAAAAGGTTGCTTTTGATAATACAACAATATGGGTAAATCTAACATCAAGGATTTCTTCTTCTAAGAAACTACAGTTAATTATCTAAGTTCACAGAAGCCAGGGATTGAGACTGGCACCCAACTCCATGAATTCAAGCACCTATAAATGAATGCCAACAGAATACCCATCTCTGACAAGACTAAACAAAAAAGGGGATACAAAGGAAGGGTCATTCTGTATTTGTATATACAGAATAGTTAGGGTAAATATGAAACTACCTTTGTATAATTCTATGAGAAGAAAGATTTGCACTAATGTCATAGCAAAATAATTGTCATTTTCAAGGTAAGTTACTCAGAGTATAAGATGTCGGCATAAAAATTAACTGAGACATTAATAGTCTAGCTAACCTGCATTTTTTCTCCCTTTTTTGTTTCTTTTTCTTTCTCCTTTCCCCTTCTTAGCTCCTTTTAAATAATTCTTTGCCATTTTACAATATCTACTGTACATTTTAGACATTATTTACTCTTTCAATTTCTTACATCAGGGAAATAATGAAATGTTTACACACGTGAGTCTGATTTATGACAGCGTTCACTCCTGTGTGAAGGGCTCTAATGTTTCTGCACTGTCATTTATCCAAGACTGAATATACTGAGCTTTGTGCAAAGGCTTTGTATTCATTGTTATTTCATTCTGTAGATGAGGGAAATGCAGCTGCAGTTTTTCTAATGTATGTTTCTTTAACAAGAGGCAATAAATTTCATTTGATTTTTTTCAGAGAAAAGGCATTTAATGCCAGTGAGGGGTTTGGCAAAAGTTTGATTGATGGATGGATGGAGGTTGGAACAATTGTAGGTGCAGCATTACTAGAAGATCAAAAATGACTTCTTTCTAAGGGTGCCATTAGAATTCTTTTATTGTGGGTACAAGGACCTGGTAAATAGTCTTTATAGTCAAGTAAGACTGAGTTAGCTATTAAAAATTCACTGGGAATTATTTTCAATATACAAAAGAGTTGTGTGATCTTAAGGGCATAGAAAAATGCAAGGTTTTAAGACTTAAAACTTCAGGCAGAAAGGAAAACAAGAGCCTATCAATTCAGACTTTTAGAGTTAAAGGGGTACAACTTTAGAATTTTTTAAACATTTTTTAATCTTTTATTTATTTGGTACAGAGTCTCACTATGCAGCCCAGACTCATAATTACCCTCCTGTCTCAACCTCCCCAGTGCTGGCATCACAGACATACACCAACATGCCCTGATTTTGGAGGCTGGCATGGCATGGGGCCTGTATAGGATGCAGTACAGGGGATCAAACCCAGGTCGTTGAGCTTGTCAAGTAGGTGCTTAGACTACTGAGCTATTTTTCCAGGGCTACATATTTTTAAATAACTAAGATATCCACAATTTAACCATTTCAGTAAGAGTTTAAAACAATGATTCGCTTGTGGGAAATTTAGATAGTGTTGAAGAATAGAGTACTTAAGTTGATTGTTCACATGTCTCTGAAAATTAATTTTCTGTATTATGTTCAAGACACTATACAACCTCTGTTAGCTAACATAATGATCTTCCGCTTGAGTGGCTATGTATATTTCTCCTACAGGATGTTTATAATTTAGTACAAAAATTAAGAAAACAGTATCATTAGATTTATGATCAATTTTGAAAAGATGTGCACATCTTTTTTTTGATATTTGTCATTTCGTGTGTTAACAAATTTCATGGAGTTTAATGTATTAGTATAGTAACCTTGTAGGGCTAATTTAAAGTGCACAATTGAGAATGAATGTCATTTTATAATTGTGAACTGATCTTTTCCTAAGTTTATGCATAACTTTGGAATACATAAGATAAGCTTACATTCATGCTACTTACATATATTAAATTGTCAGAATCATTTAGTAATATAATCTAGAAAGTTTTGTCCAATGTATCAAAAAATTGGTTATTTAAAACAGAGGTTCACAAAATTTAATTTATAAATGTGATTGAGATATCCAAAAGTGTTTAATGAAATGTGTACAAGTGTCCAGTTAGTATTCAAAGGTCCCTTGGAAATAATTATTTAAACGTCTTGGTTTATAAATAGAAAGATAAAAACTACATGATGAACTTTAAGTATGCAAAATATTATTTTCAATAGGTAGCTGAAAGCTGGAAGATCTATTTTCAGTTTTAACTAGAAAAGTGTAACTAAAAATGGGCTAATAGCTGAGGGTTACTTTTGAATTCAAAGCAAACATTTGAATAAGGTTTTGTTTTATTTTATTTTTAATATTTAATTTTTTTATTTAACAGATAAAGTTTAAACAAAAGTTCATAACAAGTTAATAACAATAGTTAAAATGATGCATCTTATATTTTTAAAGTACTCATAATACCAGATATAGGAATAAAAATTTCTCTAACTGATATTAGCAAAAACTTTCCTGTACTATGATCTAAGAGACACTAATAGTATAACTGAAATTTTTTCTCCCTTTTTACTTCCTTTCTTTACCCTTTTCCTCATTCTACTTCTTTTTCCTGTTTTACAGTTTTTCCCATTTTACATATCTATTGCACATTTACGCCTTCCTTACCATTTTAATTTCTCACACCAGGGATGTTTGCACATGTTCTTCTCATTTATTTCACTCCTGTGTATGATCAAAAGTTGTATGCATTTACCTATAAAAGTCTCCAATTTATCCTTCTTTACAGCTAAGTAGTAGCTGTAAATTCTATACAAATACCACCTCTTTTTCATTCATTCTTTGGTTGATGGGCATTTGGGTGTTGCCAAGTTTTAGCTATTATAAATTGTACTGCTATCAACATGGGTGCACATGTATATGAAAACATGATGTTTTTAATCCTTCTGGGAAGATATCCAGAAGGAGAATAGCTGTGTCAAATGGGACATCTAATCCTAAATCTATTAGGAATCTCCGTACTGCTTTTCACAATCGCTGTGCCAGTCTGCATTTCTACCAATAGCAAAGAGAATGCTTCCTTTTTCCACAGAATTCCTCCAGTATTTGGTATTGGTTGATTTTTTGATGATAGCCATTCTTTCTAAAAGTGTGATAGAATGTCAGTGTTTTAATTTACATGTCTCATAGGACCAATTTGTTGAACTTGTTTTCATATATTTATTTGCCATCCATATTTCTTCATCACATGTGTGTTCATCTCAGATGACCACTTTTTGATTGGGTTTTTGAGTTTGGAGAAAAGGTCTCAGTTTTTCAATTCTTTATTTATTGTAATATTTTTAGTGTTTGGTACTGCAAATTGAACTCAGGACCTCTCACTTGCAAGGCACTGAATCACTGAGCTGTATCTCTATTCCTCACTTTACATTTCCTGGACAGAAGTCCTTTGTTTCAGAGATAGTTGGCTAAACATTTTCCCCCATCTTTGGGTTGGTTTTTCACTCTGTTGGTGATATCCTTTGATATGTTAAGGCTTTTGTAGAAGATGTGGTCCCTCTTGTTGATTCTTTGAAATAGTTCCATGCAGTTTGACTTGTGCTTAAGAGCAGTCTGACTATACTTATGTCTTCAAGATTTCTACCTATTGTCTCTTCCACTATACTGAATTTTCTATTTTAATATTTAGACATTTGATCCACTTTGATTTTAGTTTAGTTTAGTACATGGTGACATATATATATATATATATATATATATGCATCTAGTTATGGATTTTGGAATATAGAGAGCCAAATTTTCCAGTACCACTTATTAAAGAGGCTATCTTTCATCTAGTGAGCATTTTTGCCCCTTTCTCAAAGGTAGGGTTGTTGAGTGCGTTTGTAGTTGCACCTGCATTATATAATCGGTTCCAATGGTCCTCCAGTCTGTTTTACTTGCCACCACCATGCTTATTTTATCACAATACCTTTGCAGCACCGTTTCATGCCTATATAATTTTATAGTATAACTTGAACATCTCCTATCTTGCCTTTGCTACCCGTATTATTTTTGCAGTTCTACTGGCTCCAAATGAATTTTAGGAGTTTTCTCTGGTTTTGTGAGGTATGTTAATGTTATTTTATTCAGGATTGCTTTAAATCTGTACACAATTTTGGGAGTATATCCATTTTCACTGCATTGGTTCTTCCTGCCCATAAGCAAGGGGTAACATTTCATTTCCTAATATCCCCTTCAATCTTGTGTTAACAAATGATGTAATTTTCTTTTTTCCTCCTTCCTTCCTTCCTTCCTTCCTTCCTTCTTTCCTTCCTTCCTTCCTGCCTGTGTCCTTCTTTCTTTCTTTCTTTCTTTCTTTCTTTCTTTCTTTCTTTCTTTCTTTCTTTCTTTCTTTCTTTCTTTCTTTCTTCTTTTGTTAGTGTATTTGGTTGTTGTAGGGTCTCACTATGCAGCTCAGACTCAGTGATCCTCATGCTTTCAGCCTCCCCAGTGCTGGGATTATAGGCATTGCCTACTACATGGGGACTCTGTGGCCAGCTCAGCTCACCCTGCAGGTAGGGCTGGTGCAGCAAGTGATACCAAGGATTGAGCAGCAGTCCTGGCACTTGCCTACGCTTTCCTAAACAGGCAATTCAGTCTGCTGAGCGATTGTGCCAGCCTGTAATGATCAAAAGAGAGAGTTTTGCTTCTCCTGTTTTATTGATTTTAATTATTTCACATTTTGAATGTCAATTTCTCTCTCAATGAGCTTATTGTTTGTGTACAGGGATATTATAGATTACTGCATGTTGACTTTGTATCCTGCTATGGTCCTAAATTTGGTTATTAAATCTAGTTTTCTTTTCTTTTTTTTTTTTTCTTGTTTTTTTTTTTTTTTTTTTTTTTTTTTTTTTTTTTTTTTTTTTTTTTTTTTTTTTTTTTTTTTTTTTTTTTTTTTTTTTTTTTTTTTTTTTTTTTTTTTTTTTTTTTTTTTTTTTTTTTTTTTTTTTTTTTTTTTTTTTTTTTTTTTTTTTTTTTTTTTTTTTTTTTTGTGGTACCAGGGATTGAACTCAGGACCTTGCACTTGACAGGCAGGTGCTTATTCTACTGAGCTATCCTCCTGGCCCTAAATCTTACTCTCTAACGTGGAGTATCATGTCACCTATCAATGATATTTTAACTTCTGCCTTTCTTATCCTTATTCTTTTTTCTCTCCCTTGTCTAAACTGCTCTGGGTAAGTTTCCAAAAATATATTCAAAAGAGTGACAGTGGACATGCTTGTCTTGAACTAATTTTACAGTGAAAGTTTTCAATTTTTGTCCATTTACAATGATTTTAGCTGCAGGTTTTTCTGGATAGCTTTTAACACATTGAATTTAAGGTCATTTATTCCAATTTTCTGATTTTTTTTATCATGAATGAGCACTGGACCTGATCTAAAGCTTTGTCTGCATCTATTGAAATAGTCATGTAATTTTTGTCTTTAGCTCTGTTTGCACGATGTGTTCCATTTCTTGATTTGCATATGTTGAGCCATTCCTGCCTCCTTGGGATGAATCTTACTCGGTCATAGTGGATCATCTTCTTGATGATTTTCTGCAGAATTTTTGAATGTATGCTCATTGGAGAGACTGGCCTCTTTTTTGGTTAGGCCTTTCTCTGGCTTTGGTATCGGAGTAATGCTTGTCTCTAGGAATGAGTTAGGAAGTATTGCTTCCCTTTCTGTTTTATTCATGAGTTAGAAGAGTATTAGCATTAAATCTCTAAATTTCTTGAAGAACTTAACAGTGACTCCATCAGGACCTGAGCTTTTCTTTGTTGATATGATTCTAATTACATTTTTAATCTCTTGAGCTGTTATTGGGTTATGAATTTATTATCTATTTGATTCACTTGTAATAATTCACAAGTATCGGTCCATTTCTTCTCTTTTTGCCATTCTATGAGAGGAAAAGCTGATCAAATAGGTATTGGTAGTCTTCTTAATTCCCACAGGAACTCTGGTGAGTTCACACTTTTCATTTGTTTTCGCCTGAATTTGAGTTTTTCCTTTCCCTTTTTATAAGATTGGGGAGGAGTTTATCAATTTTATTTAGTTTTTGTAAAAATTAGCTCTTCAATGCATTAATTCTTTGCACTGTGTTTTTAGTCTCCGTATGTTAATTTGTGCTCTGATCTTTGTAATTTACCCCCTTGTTTAGGATTTGGGCTTGATTAACTCTTCTTTTGTTTTTAAATCCCGAGGAACAGCATTGGGTTGCTTATTTGTGAGTCTGTTTTCCTGATGTGAGAATTCACGGCTATAAATTTCCTTCTGCAGAATGCTTAGAACCTGTACCACAGATTCTGCAAATTTGTACATGCATTTTCCTTTGACTATAAAGTTTTAATTTCTTTTTTAATTTCACCTATGATTTTCTGGTTGTACAGGAGGTTGCTATTTAATTTTCATGTGCTTATGGAGTCTTTACAATTTCTTCTGCCATTAATTTCCAATTTCACTGTATTATGGTCATATAATGTGCATGAAATGATTTAAATTCCTTTGAATTTACTTAAGCAAGTTCTGTGGGCTAGCATTTAGTCAATTTTAGAGAATACCACATGAGTAGCTAAAAATGTGTATTCTGATATTGTTGGTTGGAGAATAATGTAAACATATGCTAAATACCTTTTTCACAGGTTTAATTTAGTTCTGATATTCTTTGCTGATTTTTGTCTTGTTGATTTATCTCTTTATGAAAGTTGGGTATTAAGTTTCTCCCATTACAACTGTGTTATTGCTTATTTGAATTTTTGTGTCTTATAAAGTTGGGTGCTCTTGTATTTGGTGTATACATATTTATGATTGTTCTTCCTCTCTTCCTTTCTTTACATTTGTTGGCTTTATTCACTTTTGTACATACATCTACTGGTTAATGGGAATCAGCATTTGTTTTTTTTTTCTACACACAAAAAAAGGAAATTAATTTCTCACAGACTGTACACACTTGCGAATGTACTGACTGTGACCAGCCATATTATTTGCACCACACATTGCTCACACATTAGTGCAGCAGAGGTAGTTAGAAATTTAGTAACTGCTGGTATGTTTTTTTTTATTATAAGTATCTGTGTGTGTGTGTGAATTTCAGGCCACCTAGAACGTTCTTCACCTCCAAAAGGTATCTCTGGAAGCCCTTAAATAAGAATTGGTCTCTCTTCTTCTCCAGGGTTTCAGATGAAAGTCTACAATACTGACATCTTCTGATTTATCTGTTTAATTTTAAGACAGGCATAACTCAAATATATAGTGTAAAATTCCAAGGAACCTAAGCTAAAATTTTACGGATGTATACTCTAGTCATGCAATAGTTTTCTTTACATACATCTTATTCACATTATTAAAAGCAAAGATTTGAATCAGAAATTTAAGTTTCCCCTTCACAAGTATCTCATGACCTTCTTTATCTCTTTTTATCATTCCTGCTTTGAAGTTCATATCTGAAAACAGAGTAGCTATCCCTGTTTTTTTTCTGGGTTCCTATGGCATGAGTACTATTCCATTTTTTTGGCTTTCAGTCTATGAATTGGTTTTTCAGTTAAACGTGTATCATATATATACTATACTGTTTGATTTTGTTTCTTGATCTGTTCTACCATTCTGTTATTGCTATTTGTAGGTTGAGGCCATGCACATTGATGGCTGTAACTGATAGGCACTGGCTTATGCTTTCGTGTTGCTCTCCTTCTATGGGTCCTTACATTTTTCCTCTGTTTAATTGCTTACCCTGCCTAGTGGTTTCTTTCTGTTGTTCTTGTTGGAATTGTGGTCTTTTTTTTAATCTCTGTCTAGAATATATTCCATGATCTTTATAGAGTTGGTTTGGTGATCATGAATTTCACCATTTGTCTTTTGTCATGGAAATATCTTATTTCTGCATTAATTTTGAAGGATAGTTTTGCAGCTTACATCAATCCTGTTGGAAGTAGTTGTCTTTCAGGACTTGAAATATTTTCCTCCAAGTACTTCTTAATTTCAGGATGTATGTTGATAAGTCTTTCTGTTAATCTAATGGGATTTCCTTTAGAGGTTATTTATTTCTTTTCTCTAACTGTTTTTATGTTCCATTCTTTTATTGAATTTCTGGGATCTTAATTATTATATGTCTTGGTGCAGATTTTAGTCATGGGTAATTGCATTTCTATATACTTCAGCTAGCTGTATGTAAGAATATGCTTATATTCTGTTCTTGTACTTAGGGCATTTTCTGCTATTACTTCTACCAACAGCCTTTTAATGCAATTTAAAAAATACATTTGTACAGGGTCTATAGGGTATACAAAGTTTCACTATGCACATCGGACTTGGAGTTATTCTCCTGTTTTTAGCCTCCCAATTACTGGGATTACATGTGTGCTCCATCATGCCCAATCTCTATTGCGATCTCAGTGCACTCCAGGGGTGGGGCTTGCGTGGAACAGTGGGGATTGAACCCTGTCCACTGTGCTCTGCCTAAGCAGATGCTTTAATCCACTGAGCTATCTGGCCAGCCTTAATGTCATTTGTTTTAACCTCTGTTTTTATGTTCATTAATACTTACCAGTATCATATTGGGTTTTTGTTTTTATTTATTTATTTTTTATCATCTTGAGGTTGTTCAATTGTTATTTCTTGATGCTGTGTTATTTTTAAGAGACCTTTTCTTTCCAAATTGCTAGCCTTGGTCATGTCTCTTAGATCTGCCCGTCCATCCTCTGCACCTTATTGGGATCCTTCTCTTACTAATGTTCTCTCTAGTCTCTGGGCTTTGCCAAACAGTGCACCTCAGTCTTAGGAGCAACGAGTGAAGGTAACATTCTCTCGGCCTTCTGGCATGGTTCACTTGGATTGCAGTAGTGGCAGAGATGGTCATGAGAGGGGGTATCCTCATAGCTGTTCACTTGGGTTGCAGCAGAGACTTGTATAGGTTTTAATGACACCAACTTTAAAAGGTTTCCCAGCAGAGACTAGGCTTGGTGGCACACATCTGTAATCCTAGTGCTTGGGAGGCTGAAAACAGAAGGATCACTACAAGTCCAATCTGAGTAGTGAGATCCTGTAGACCCTGCATTAAATACATGATTCCCAGGAACACTAATTTTATCTGATATCACTGTATGAGATATCAGCGTTATCTAACACAATTGTCATAAGCCCTGGTAGCTACTCAATGCTTTTTCAATGAGAATTTCACAAGGAGCAGAAACCCAACTGCAATTGCACTTGTAAATGTCACACTGGAGTGTGATATTGCAAGGAGTGCAGAATACAAAGGCAATAAGAAAGTGTTTGTCAATATGGAAATATCTCCTCTACTATAGGACTTAACGCTGAAAATTCCTTATGGGCTATGTCAGATATGTTGCTGTGAGAGTGCAGGGGGATTTAGAAAAGTGATTCTAAGACTATACGGCAGATGGTTTGTGGAAAATGGAATCAAAGGCTTAGACAAGTGTGAATAATGTGATAGTCTACTATATAAGATTACATAGCCTAGCAGCTGATGGCGTATTTGAAGAGAACTCCAGCTGACATTCCAGTTCTTCTGAGGACAGTGATATCAATGAGAAGAATGTATGGTAGCTCTACTGATGTAAGGAAGTGTCACAGCCCAGATGATACTAGCTGATAGTTGGTAGCTCTGTTTCAGTTCTAGAAACTATCCACCACAGGACAAGCTAAGTTAACTGATGAAGGACCATGCAAAAAAGGCAGGTTTATAAGGAAAAATTTACTCTATCTTCCCAAAAAGACTTATAACTATTTTTCATAAATATCATATAGGAAACAAGAATACTAAGGTTTTTCAAAAGCTAGTAGATGCATTGTCTCCATTGTTTCTAATGTTGAGGGTCCCAGCATCAAGTCTCCTCTGATACAGCAGACACAAGCAATAGGCATGTTACTCAGGTCTGTCTCACTGTAAGTTTAGTGTGTATGCAGTCTCATACAGTGATGTGCATGAAATCATTGCAGTGATTACAAAATACTGCCTTTGAAATATACATGGCATTGATATAAATTTCATATTGACTTTTTTTTTCCATATCATACACTGAACTCAGTACCTATCAGCGTACCTTTGTCTCTTAGGGGAGCATAATATATATTTTAAGAAACTGGCATCACATTTTCTTGCACATACTAGAATTATGCCACTGAGTGACATCTCCAGCCCTCATATTGAGTTTTTGACTTGTACAATGAGAATTACAGGAGCCCAGCATCTCCTATGGATTCACTCTACCTGAGACTGCACATATACCGACACAAGGCTTGTTCCCTTGATGGCTGTTTCTGAGTTATATTTTCACATAGATTGATGTGGATTTGAATCTCTAACTCAAGTTATAGTTCCCAAAAACTTATCCTACAGTTTTCAATAAATTATCATGTTAGATTTGGCCTTATTTTATTTGTAGCAGATAATGGTGACTCATTTAAATGTCTCACAAGTTGGAAGTTTTTAGTTATACACACATGAACTGTGTCTCTTAGGGGAGCATAATATATATTTTAAGAAACTGGCATCACATTTTCTTGCACATACTAGAATTATTCTAAGTAGATATTGTTAAAATGAAGCACTGTCTGGGATCTATTTCTAGAAACTTAAAAAGCAGTTTCGATATTGAAAGTAATCTTTATTTCTACAGTTCCGCCCTAGTTTCTCTGAAAAGTATGTGGACGATAGCAATTTTCTCACCAGACTTTACCAACATGGAGATCTTGTAGTGTCATCTATAAGATCAAATCAAGTACTAACTTTGATAGGCTCATCTTAAAATTGCAAAGTTCTTGGAGATTTTTGCTCCATAATTTGCACGCAAAAAGAGTTGCAATTAAATTTTTGTGGCATATATTTCTGACTAATTTTCTTAAGGAATTTATTCATGTAGATACCTTTTTGCTATTATTCTCATACCTCTTTATCCTGTGGCAAGATTCATGAAAAGAGACAACTGTGCAGAAAGAGAGCACTTCACTTGTGGCCAGCTCCATATTTTGTGCCATACTCAGGAAAGGACTAATGGTTCATCTTTTTTTGTTGTTGTTGAGAGACATTTTGTAAAATAGAAATGAAAATTCTAGCTCCCTTCATTACTAGCTAGAGGAATTTTGCTGTGGTGTGTGTAAGTGTTTGATGTCATATGACCAATCAGACACATTTACCAGCAATTCTTGCCCCTCTGAGGAAATGTGGTTATGAGACTAATTTTTTTATTTTTTTGGCAGAATCAGGGATTGAACTCAGGCCTTTGCACTTGCCAGGGAAGTGCTTATTCCACTGAGCCGTCTCCCCAGCCCTAAAACTAAATTGTGACAATTGTTTAGTAGTGGAAATTAAATGTAATTTATTCCTTAAAAGATATCTCATAACTTGCTTCCATCATGCTTGCAAGAGCACAACTGTGACAGAGGGTGCTCTGAACTGCTGCCTAAGGGTGACATCCCAGAAAAGACAAATCGATGAAGGCCTGGAGCATGTGCCTTGCAGACTTTATAACACGCCAGTATGGAAATGTCCAAAATAGCTCTATCTTGTTTGATTCACCACTATTTTGAGTTTGGGTTCCATGTTACTATAGTACTCTAGCTAGAATACATAAAGTCCAATCTGTGCACATGCTCTTATATTCCCTGAGTTTTTGTAATTATGGTGGTATTTTATTTTCTTCCATGTACTTAAATGTAAAAGCAAAATGAGTGCCTAAGACCTGTTCAGTAGGAAATGTTTTCTGAAGAACACTTAAAAAGGAAATATAATTATGAATTTCTAATGATGGACATTGCTGGGAACATAATGTTGACAGCAGTGGAAATAATTGAACCGTGGAATTGGATTGTGATGGTTTTAGCTCTTAATGCTGATGATGTTTCAGGATTTGGGTTATAAAACATTCAGAAAAATTATATTATTGTGTGATTTTCACTGTGTTGATTAGCAGTACATTAGGGAAAATAGGTTAGCAAATCTTTAAAGGATCTCATTTTGATCCCTTTTAATGTTAGTTTTTCCATGTATGTTTTAAGGATCTATCTAGACAAAAAGGGATCTAGAATAAAAATTGCCTATCTGCTACAGTTGATGAGTTAAAATTACATGTTTTTTATGCAAAATGTGCCTGTTAGTACATTTAGAGTTGCTATCTCATTAAAATGAATTCTTTATGTTAAGTAATTCTAAATGCTGACACAGAAAGTGGCTGGATTACTGACATCCCATGTTAGAGATTTCTTAATGTATTTATGAAAGCCAGAGAAATTTTTGAGTGAGATTTTTTGAAATGGAATCCTGACTCTATTTGAAAAGGCACTTTTTGAACACTTCGTCCCTGTCTTGTGAACGCCACTAGTGTTTCTAGTGTCATGAAGCATGGGAACTGGCAGAACAGAAAGAAAAGAAAGTGCAGAGGCAAACAAAAGCTAAAGAAAGGAGGATGGAAGGAAATGTGACAAAAGAAAACAGACAGTAGGGATTGTACAGTTGGAGGAAAAAACGAAGTTCCAACTCAACATCCATAGGAACACATCCACACCAAGGATTTTCAGATAATTGGACTACACTGGGGCTAGAGCTTTGTGCTTTGTGTCTCTAAGTGACTAAAATGTGAATCGTGGTAGAGAAGCACAAGCTCTTGATGCAGGATCAAGTCTGTTTTTCTGAACCTAATACTTCATTCTTTGGGATGTAGCACATATTAAAAAATATAAATTAATTTCTTCTCATCTTTTCTTAAAAACTGAAAATATCATTAGGAGAAAAAAGAATGATCAAAATCTACAACACTGCTTTACTTGAATTTGATCATTTTTTCATGACAAAGGTTGTCCTTGATGGATTGTTATATTAACTTTAGCCAAATATTCTTTATCTCTTCAGTATAAAATGAAAGACCTTGATTCATTGAAGAAAAAAATACTGGTGGGATGTATTTAGAGATAATGCTAACTGCATTTGGTTGTCATGGAAACAGAAATGTTAAAATAATGATGAAGTGATTGCCAAAAAAACTTGGATGGGGTTGTTATGGTAACTATTCATTTTGACAAATATACATTCTTATTTTCCTTAAGTTAACCAGCTGAAATATTAGGGTTCACAACAATGCTTCTGTGACACCCTTTCTTTATAATGTCTTTCATACTAAGGACAGATATGTTAGCTCCAAGGTACCTCAGCCCTGTGTGGAATGACATAACATGGGTTGGTACGTAGCCCTGTGACTGTGGTGTGTGTGTGTGTGTGTGTGTGTTAGTTTATGCACAAAGAGGGACACAACTATATTGTAAATACGTAGATTGATTACTTCAAGTCAGTGATTTCAGATACTTCCTCAGGCAGTAGACGGTGGGCAGTGATTCAGGGAAGCTGTGGTCAAGACATGGATGCTGTTCTGCTGAGTGGGCAAGCAGCAGAGGGAGAAAGGGAATTGACGCATACTGAACATTCTTGCTGGGAAGCGGGCTTGTGCACTTCTTTTCCTGTTTGCACTTAATGATAATCTCAGGGGCTGGGAAAGGATAAAAAAGAATCAAGAAATACCAGGTACAGCTACAAATTCCCTGGGGGAATTTGACCATTATGAATATCCAAACTGTATCTATAAAATTACCTAAAGAGGAATAACCTCTAGATGGTAACAGTGTTCTTGTTTCACAAGAGAGAAAAGTGAAGTTCAGAATGATGAAATAACTTGCTGAAAATTATGATTGACTAACTGTGGCCCAGAATTTATATATTTCTATCTTAAAATATATTTTGCTGCTTTGAAAAGTGGCTGATTAAAAAACTAAGGTAGGAAGTATACCTTGAAGCATCTTGCATTTCTAGAAAGTGAGAAAATTCTATGAAGAGGGCACACACAGACACAGACACACAGACACAGACACACACACACACACAGATAGGATACTATCAGGGCATAGAGAAAATGATTGAGTTGCCAAAAGTCAATGATTGAACAGTTTGAGAACAAAAATGAGTTAATATTGGATTATAACTGGAAACATAAGGTAAATATACATAATTCATGTTTATATGGAATATAAACAAATAAGTACACTCAGAGAAGAAGCTAGACAAATTTTCCAGTAATAAATTATGGAAATTTATCGCCCTCTTAAAAAGATCAAGCATAGTTCCTGACTATAATTTCGTAAGCATCTTACATGTCCATCAATAGATGAATGAACAAACTTTCTACACAGTGGAGTTTTATTCTGCCATAGAGGATAAACTTGAGTCAGTTGCAGGAAAATGAGTGTACCTGAAGACTATACTATTAAGTGAAATACATCAGATGCTAACTTTAAGTATTACTTGGTTTCTCTTTCATGACAAACCTAAAATATAAGTAAAGAACAAAACAAAAAAAATAGAACATTGGAAGGATGGAGATAGATCTTTTTACCTGGGAAGGGGACCAAAAGATGCAAGAATGTTAGAGGAAGAAGATTTTTAAAAAAAGGAGATGTGCTATGGGCATGCACCAACTTCCCACAAAGAATGAAATCATTACGTACAGCAAACACGCACTAATAAAAATAAAAACTGAAAAGGAGTGGAGTATATGAACTAAATTTCTCCCAAGATCATCACAAAAAAGATCATAGGTAAGAACTAAGATTTATACATGAAGTATAGAATTGGGT
>PVKA01027565.1:0-30382 GCA_004027165.1 Ctenomys sociabilis
GGAGGGAGGGAGGGAGGGAGGGAAAATAAGGAGAGAAACTGCACCTAGGGCTCAACTTCTGATCCCAGCAGGTCACCAACCCCTGCAGCACTGGACCTCAGGGATCAGTTCAGCTCCACCAGGCCTGGGTGGCCACTGAGTATTGTATATTTTCTCCCATTTGGCAAGAAGAGCCAAAGGTAGGTCTCCTACTGAAGAAGTTGGAGCTGGAGAGAGCTCAAGAAGAGAGGGGATAGGGGAACCACCAAACCATGATTCCAGGGTGCTGTAAGTAGGAGCAGAGCCAGGAGAAGCCAAGAAGAAGGGGTCTCTCTCCTTTGGAAAGCTTTCCCTGACACCCTATGCCTGGAACTACTCCCTCCTGACCAGTTCCACAGTGCAGCCTTTGTGGGGTTATGCTTTCAGTCAACTCAGCACACACTGGGTCAGGGAGATAGTTCAGTAAAATAGGTGCTTGCCTGGCAAGCTCAAGGTCCTGAGTTCAATCCCTAGTACCAAAAAAAAAAAAAAAAAAAAAAAGAAAGAAAGAAATTTTTAAAAAACTCAGCACACACCATGTTGACTCCATGTAGAGGCTGTTCCCACCCCAAAACAGACACTCTTGTTGTGTGCAAGGCCTTCACCGTCTCAGGAGGGGAGGTTTGTTTGGGCTCATGGTTTCAGAAGGTTCTGTCTATGGCTAGCAAGCTCCAAAGCAGAAAGGTATGGTGGAAAGGCATGGCAGAGAAAAACTGTGTCTGTGTCTGTGTGTGTGTGTGTGTGTGTGTGTGTGTGTGTTGGGGGAAGAGAGAGAAAGAGGAGGAGGAATAGGAGAAAGATAAAGGAGATAGCAAGGATGAAAAGGAGAACGAGCGAAGAGTAAGTGGAGAGAAGGAGCGGGTGGACAGAAGAGGGGAGCTGGGAGCAGGAGCCCCCGGAGCCTATGCCAACAGGTTTGTCCCTGGTGAGTAGGGAGCCCCATGATCCAGTCACCTCTCAAAAGCTCCGTCTCTGAGGAGACTTCAGAGGACACTGTAAATCTAATTCACTGCACCCACCGACCACTCACCCCTCCTTTCCCCCAGAACAAGAGTCAGCCTTTGAGCAGAGTTCACCTTTTCAGGGATCAGAGTGGAGCAGGAAGTGGCCATGGAGGGCTACAGAGCCAGGAGGACACTGATAGCTGCTGTCCTCAGAGCCCAGGGTCCTTAACACCCAGTGCTTAACCCCAGCAGTGAAACTCAGACTGACTTAGCAGAAGAACGCGTGATGATATGCAACAGAAAATCACAGCCTGAAGTTGTGAAAGTGAACATGGTTGGCCAGTTCCCCTCCTTCCCATAAATGTTCTTTCACTTCTCTGCGCTCCCTCAGCCCTCTGCAGTATCTGCTGGCAGAAGAGGTGTAATGGTTTCCAAAGAACAAGGATGTGTAAGAACGAGCAACACTATTTTGGTAAGTGAGATTTTGTATCACTTACAATTTTCTGCCTTAATACTATTTTGTACTCTCTTTAAAAAAAATTAAATAAAAATTTAAAGGAACAAACTTCAACTGAGAAAGTTAGCTTTCTTAATGTAATTGTTTAATAAAGTGGGAAAACACCCTTAATTTTTAATTGCATTCCAAGTCACAGAAAAACAATCCTGCAGATACACAACTGGAGAATCTCTGGTTCTGGGCCCAGCTTCTCCCTGTCCAGATGGGAAGTCAAGAGACAAAAAGCAGCCAGCGGGCGGTGGAACAGCACCCAGAACCCAGTTCAATTCGCTTCCTTCTGCGATCAGGTTTTCCGTGGGCCACAGCACCTGCTTCCAATGGGCCCAGCTGCACAGTTCCTGAGGGGCAGCTGCATGTTAGGGCCTCGGTTAGTGGCACACACCAAGCTCCTGCAAGGAGACAACAGGGGCCCTCTCTAAGCTACCAGTCCCAGGCAGCGCCACAGCATCCCTATCTGATCACCTCTCACGCACCCAGGTGAATGTCTGAGGAAGAGGCTTCTTAGGATTTGGGACCCTAAGGCAGACAGAGGAAGCACATGTGCTTGGGTTTATTTTTATTTGTTTACTCTTTAAATGTTACTTAATTTAGAGCTAGAAATTGAATTCAGGTCCTTGAACATGCTGAGCAAGTGCTCTGCCATGGAGCTATACCTCCAACCTGTTGTTCGTCAGCTTGGTTGGTTGGTTGGTCAGTCAGCTAGTTGGTAAGTCAGTTGATTGGCTGGCTGGCTGGTTGAGTCAAGGCCTCCCAAAGTTGTTCAGACTAGGCTCCAACTTACAATCCTCTTGCTCCAGCCTCCAGAGCTGTGGGAATTATGGGCCTGCCCCCCACATCCAGCTTCTGAGGACCTTCCTACATGTGTAGAACAATCTACTTCTTCACCGGCACATTGACTGGTAAGTCCCAGCAGCAGCGAAACAGTGCTATGACTTCAAAGCAGAGAAGATTGAAAATGCTTTTGAAGGCACTAATCCAGGTATCACATCCAATGGTTATAAGGCCATAGGAACTCATCATAATGTAGGCCTGTGTCTATATTCCTATTTACAGTAAGTTCTAAATTTCAGTGTTGGTGAAAATAAAAACATACTTTTCTAGATCCAAGTTTATTATCGTTTCTTCTATCCCTAATTTCTTTTTTTAAAAAATTTTGTTAATTTTATTGAGAAATAGCAATGAGACAGTTTCAAAACCGATTAGTAGGACAGTTTCAGTAATTAATACATTGCATATTGTTCTCTTCATAGTGGTTATTCATTGTACAAGATGCAGACATGATATCCTGTCCCAACACTATTACTACAAATCTTTCTTCTCATTGAAATAAGAGAAAGTAGCTGCACATCTCTCCTAAATGCCTGTCATTCTGGTCTTCTAAATGTGTACTGCTTGTCATGTCATACCAACTACTTCTATGCTGTCTCCCAAGTAAATGTTTGTTTTTTACAAAAGAATAATAAGTGAAAACAAAAGACAAGAAAAAAAGGTCATAGGACTGTCCTGTTATAATGCTGTATATGGTTAGATTTCTAAATTTCTGTGTAAAAAATATGTAATTGCTTATCCTTATTATTTAATTTTTTTTCTTCATAGTCTATAGGGACTTAAAGTTTAGCATATCAATACTTAATGGAAAATACCTGTTCCATGTTATGTCTAACATGTTTGATATTCAGACAGATAGTGAGATTAAGCTCAACTGCCTATGTTGTAGGGTAATAATATCATTAAGCTTCTCTTCTGGAGGGTTAGCAACTTAGGTTTGCAGAACATAAATCATAGAAAAAGAAGAGATGCAAGGACAGTCAACATTTTGGCCCTAGCTTTTCAAGGTCAGTGAGGACTCAGGACATAGAAGAACCTGTACTGTAATATCCTATCACTCAATGGTGTCCCAAATTTTCTGATCAAGGAGATTATGGGGCCACAAAGGAAAGTAACTGATGATGTAGAGTGTGCCTAAGGAGAGTCACATGGAAAGAAAACATTCCTAGAGAGCAAATTGGTCAAGCAATGGCCATGACTCATCCACATGGCTGACACTGACAAAGGATCTACAAACTGCAGTACAGGGTTTCAGGGTAAATCCTGAGGGGATTTGGCTGACCTTGTCAGGTGCAAAAGTTGCATTTCTTGGGGCTGGGGAGATGGCTCAGTGGAATAAGTGCTTGCCTGGCAAGCGAAAGGGCCTGAAAAGTATAAAACATCCAGCAGAAAAGTATAAAAACAAGGTACAAAAAGTAAAGCCGTATTAATATGCTGAGCTGTAAAAGGCTCAAGTCAACAACTTCTGACATTGTCTGTCCTAAGGACAACCCACTACTATTATGGGCTGCTGGACCATATTGGATTATTTTGCTGAATTCACACACCTACAGTATTTAGATGCCAATGGAATACTCATCTCTGACAAAGCTAAACAAAAAAGGGGATTCAAATGAAGGACCATTTTGTATCTGTATATCTGTGATTTCTATTTATACAATCCACAAGATATAAGAATCCCTGCTGCTTTCACATGGCCCCAAGGATCATCAGATATCAGCTGACCATGGCAGTCAGGAGATCCTGTCTGAAACAAAGGGATGAGCCAAGGCGGTCCCAAGAACTCCCCTCACCCTCTATCCAGCACCAACAGCCCCTCTGTGCATCGTCAAGCCTCAAACCCCAAAAGCTTCTGCCAGGTACAACACCCACTTTAGATCAGCCCCTAATGTGCAAGGCCACAGTGCGCCTGAGAAGGCTGAGGCTGAGTCCACCCTGGAGATCTGACGAGGGCGGGGAGTGGAGCCCACTCGTTCCTGCTGCACCCAGCATTCAGGCAGCGGGGGAGGGGGATGTTACCAAGAGCTTCAAGGCAGGGTCAAACCTCACCCACAGCCCCCTCATCCCAAGACCTTGTATGCATCTCAGCTAGGAAGGCTCTCAGGTAAGCCTGCTTCCCCATGAAGGCAGAGGCTATGTCTTTCTCTTCCATGTCATCAGCTCCAAGCCCAGGACTTGATGCCCAGGAAGCTCCACAAATGTCACTAAATGAGAAACAAGAGGCAAGGGCTAGGGCCTGGGCCTGGCAGGTGCCATTTGGCAGCTGATTCCCTTCCAAATAACTTGGGAGCTATAGTGACTGTCTATTGTTGGATCTTACTAGGGAGAAGATTGAATGCAGGGCACATAATTTATAGGACTGTTTGATAATATTCACCTAAAAATGTCAAATGCAAAAGAGTGCAAAAGATCTGATGTACTAGAGACACAAAGAATCCAGCTGAGGGCCTGAATCCTATGGCAACGGCCTCCACAAGTCCTGCTGAAGACCTAGAGTCCACAATGATGTCTTACGCAAGTCTGTGTCAAGGATCTGCACTGGGAAGGCCCAAAGGTCAGTGGAGGAAGCTTGAAAGTCTGCACCAGTGGGATGAAGCATCTGTGCCAGCAGGCTGAGGGATCTGCCCTGGAGCCAGGAAGCGATGCTCAAGGTGAGGGCCAGGGCTCCCTGGAACGGAACCATAGCCACCCTCAGCTACAGGGAGGACCTGAGTCCTCCTACAGTGAGAAAAGCTGAGTTCATATCAGTAAAACCAGTGTGAGAAGCTTCTCCAGAAAAATCAACAGCACACCAGCTTCCCCTCCGGGTCTCCTTTTCATACTCTTGGCAACAGTCTTCAGGTGTGCCCTCCACGCCCCACACCATGCTCACTCAGTACCGCTGGGGGTTACCAGCTGGCCAAACCCTTAAGCTGTCTTGAGTTCACAGAGACCTTGAACTTCCACATGACAAATGGAAGAGGAGCTCCCTTCCCAGTGTGTGTCTCAGAGCCAACATAGCCAGCAACTCCATGAAGAGGAGCAACTAACAAGACAGAGACGCACTGCTCCCTGACTTTCTCTCACCAAATAGAGATGGATATAAATGAGTGTAAGAAACAGGAGTGACACTAGAACATCTGACCACCAGTTCACACACTGCTAAGTCAAAACAGACCACAGCCACAACCCCAGACAGTCATACCAGAAACAAGCAGGAGACCAGCACTGTAGGAAGACAGCAACTCCAGCGAGACGGACCCAACAGGAAACACTCAACTTGGTTTTTCATCTTAGTTTTTGTTTTGTTTCCTCAATTATTTGTTAGTATGTGTTTGTGTGCATGGCCTTTATTGTGGAGAATTAGTACACACACACATTACACCTTCACCTGTTCTATTCTCCTTGACCTAAGTGTTGACAGAGATAGATAAGTTGCTTGCAGCAGTCACTAGACGTATGCATTTCTAGCATCTGACCTTGTACGAGTCTCAGCTCTGGCCTTCTGTTCTCTCTCTGGTAGGACTAAAAGAGATTATCACAACACTAATGCCCTATGGTCCCATTTCCAGGAAGCACTCAGTCACAGAGAAAAAACATTTGCTGCCTGTGCCTCTGGGGCTAGAGGACAGGTACCAATCCAAGCACCTATGGACAGAGCAACACTGGTAGGCATGATGGGCATAAGAACGAGCCCACCCAGCCCCCTGCACTGCTTTGCTCTAGGCCCAGGGCCCAATTTCATTCCATTCTGGAAGGGACAGCAGCTACTCTGCCCTGCCCAATAAGATTGCTAAAGAAAACTCCATGAAAAGATTGAGTTTTGTTGGTTTCTGCACTATAGGTTCTTTGGAGAAGGTAGCAGATACTCACTAGTGTTTAGGGGCTTGGATTCCACTCCTTGCTTCCTCTGTGTCCCCTCCCCCAGGCTGCCCCACCTGCTCTCTGAGATCCCACCCTGCCCTCCCCATTGCAGCACCATTCTCAGCCGGGCAGTCCCAAGGGCTGGGGCTGCTAAGCTGGCTTTGTTGCATTCCTTACAGTTCCCTTGGAGTGGAAGAAAGTCAGGGGAGACTCCCAAGGCCTCCACATGCTACTTCAGGGTGGAGCAGATAGGACAGGGACACATCCGAGCCAAGGGACATCATTCCATTTTGCCCAGTCACTAGTGTGAGCTGTGTCAGAACTGTCACAAAGGGGGAGCATGGCCAGATGCAGGGCTCTTCCTGCATACTAAGAATGAACACCCCAGTGTTTCCTGAGGAGACATCAGGCTAACTTTCTATGGAGTCAGTAGGTCTGAAAACCCCCATTCCACAGAAATATACCACCTTCTGTGGCTACCCAAGGCAGAACAAGGCGCAAGAAGATGCCTGTAGAGGCTGAGACCCTGGGAAACCAAGCAGTAAGGTTCTTCTAAGGCTCCAGAGCCCTAGTGTCCCCCCAAAAAAGGGAAACCAAAGCAGGACTCAGGCATTCTAAGAGGAGAATCTGGCTCCAGCAAGCTCTGAGGAGAAAAGCCAACAGAAGCAGCTCTAAGGGGTTCACCCAGGAAGGTAAAGATGAGACCATGTGAGAAGACACGCAGTGCATCCAGACAGGCTGGAGCGGGTCTATGTGACGCCACATGGACCTCCAAAAGGAAAGGCAGGGCCTCCCCTGCCTCATCCCCCTTTGGAAAAACCACCTCTGCCCTGCAGAGAACCTCTGCAGCTTCTGGGGAGGTAAGAGGTGGGAAACACCTATTAAGGGCTTGGCCATTCTCACTGGTATGACCAAAGTCCCAGCAGACCTGGGCTCAGCAGGGTGCAGACTCCAGCCAGGCCTCCTGGGAGCAGTGTAACTTCTGCCAGGTCACCCAGCTTCTTGAAAATGAGACTAAGGCCCACTTTCAAGATAGTCACAAACCATGACCGAAGCCAAGGAAAAGCACAGTGTACATGCATGAGGCACACAGAAGGCACTTGGTTTTTTTTTTTTTTTTTTTTTTTTTTTTTTGAGACAGGGTCTCACTATACAGTTCAGGCTGGCCTTAAGCTCACTTTGTAGCTCAGGCTGGTCTCGAACTCACAACAATCCTCCTGCCTCAGCCTCCCAAGTGCTGGGATTATAGGCATGCGCCACCACGCCCGGCTTACAGAAGGCACTTGGGAAAGCCAGTTTCCTTTCCTAGGACCACTTATTCTTTCCATAAGTTAATGCACAATTCTACAGGACTGATCTATTATGCTAGAGACAGGAATTTCCCAAAGCTACGTGGACAACAGAGGATCCTATCTGTTTAACCAGGGGTTCTTGAAAAGAGGGAGATGGGAAAGTGGATGGCGAGGCCAAGAGGCAAGGGCCCACGTTTATGAAATGGGGAGATGTGATTTCTAGACCTTTGGGGGACCCTCTGGGGAGGCCATGATGTCACACATGCCATGTATCCCCTATTCTTTTGATGCAGTGCTGTGTTTGGGCTGAGATGCCACGTGTCCAGGCTCTGCCAGGCCTACAGGATCAGGGGTCAGGTGTCAGGACAGGGGAGGGGGCCACCTTCACAGGGACAGAGAAGGGCCTGGATCATTCCTGTGTGATTCCAAGTGAGAGCACAGCTTCCCCTCCTAGATGAAGCACTGACCTCTGGGGTCTCCCCTCGTACACCCCCTCTCCATGCTCTGTACAAATAGGACCTGCTGGAGGAGCCAGACCAGGCTGAGCAAAGAGGACTCCACTCTCTCGGTTCTCCAGACCCTAATCCCAGGAGTGCCAAGCCCCATCGGGGGTCAGCTGGCTTCCTTGTTGATGTGCCATCCTCTGTTTCCAGCTTCAAAGACCTCACTACTCAAAGAGATGAAACTGTGGGCTGAGCCTGCTGGAATTTCAGGGCTGGCAGGGGAGATGGCTTTGCCTCAAAGGATACAAACATGCCCCCAGCCATCCATGCGTGGTACAGTCCCTGGCTCTGCAACCCTCTGCCACGGGGCCTCTGGTCATGTCCATGTATCTGAGTCTCTGACTATGCTCTGCTGGGTGTTTAGGTGAAAACTAAAGGCCTAGGAAATAAGAAGTGGAGGTGGGCATGCCGGACCTCGTGGCCTATCACAGGAGGTCATACGCAGCTTGCTGCGCAGCTCTGCTAGGGCCACAGAAAACTTGTTCAGGGCTGCAACTACCCCCAGAGCTGCTTCAGTGAGTCTCCCGCTTGGAAGCGCGCCTTGCCTCCAGGGAGATGGCCCTTGATTAGAAAAATTGGCAGTAAGAGGATTAAGTCTCTCTGCCACCCATGTGCATCTCCAGGTATTTCTCTGAGAGACATTCTAATCAAATGGCCAAACATAAGAAACACACAGCCAAACAATATGGTTCTCTGATGAAATTCTGATCAGTCTTTAAAATATGACCATGGACAATGCCATACATGGAAATATGTATGCAAAACAAAGAAAGGAAACACCAACAGAATGTGTAAATCAATTGTCATCCTGTACAAAGCATGCACGGATGCCAGCTGGGGTCAGAGATGAGCTCTCTGATATTCATTCATTTAGAATCTGGTGGCTCCAAGCTCTTTTCATCAGCAAGGCTAAATGAATAATACTTAATGGGTCCTTTAGGAACCCATTTCCTCACCCATTTGCTTTAAAGTCAAAGTAAAATCAGGGTCTGGAAATCAGCTCAGCCCAGAAGAGAGGAGCTGACCTGAGACTGGGTGGGAAAGACCGAGCAGGTGAGACCATCGCGCCCACTTCTACACCCAGCCCAGGCTGCTGCTCAAAGCTGAGCCCCTAGACGTGGACAAGCGTTACTCAGCGCCCCACGGATTGCAGCTAGCGAACCTCCAAAACATCACCGTGGCGGAAGAGAGGGAAAGGTGGCCAAGACGACCATGGATGGCGACCCTAATGAAGGTGGCAATTCATTCTCTGCCTTGCTAGATGAAGCACTGACTTCTGGGGTGGCACATAGGGGAAGCAAGCTAAGTGTCCCTCATTATTATGGGAACAGAAAGGTAAGCCCTGGCAGCTGCAGGACTGCTCAGCTTTTAGAAATAGCAGGTGGCATGTACGTGCAGAATGGAAATGGTCTGAAAATTATGATGCTAAGAGAAAAAAGCCAGAAACACAAAGGGCTGTGAAATAGAATTCCTTTATGTAAATGCAAAACTCATATGGTTCTGAGACGCTGTCACCAGTAAGAGAAGCCCAAGAGGACACAGGACAACTGGATGTAATTCAGTATCCCAGTCAGGGTCCAGAAATGAAGGGCAGTGGGAAAAACCAAGAGGTACACACAAAGCCTGCACCTCAGTTAATAAAGATGTGTCCGTATTGGCTCATTAATTGTAGTAAATGTACCACGGCAATTAAGATCTTAAGAATATGGAAACTGGGCATGGGGTAGATATATGGGTACACTCTGTATTAGATGCAACTTGTCTGCAAATCTAAAACTGCTCTAAACAATAAAGTCTATTTTTAAAATAAAAAAGCAAAATTACATAGAGCAAAAAGAACACTATACATTTTCCAGAGCCATGATGTGCTAGAATGATGGCCTGTGGAGGGGGTGGGCAGCTGAGGGGAAGAGGAACGCTGACAGGAATAACGAGCGGCTCCTGGTGCAGGCCGGGACCAGGTTCCTTGGTGAGAAAGGGCAGTTAACTCTTCACATCCGGAGAACAACCATCATAATCATCATTTTTTAGAAAAGAGAGAGGTTCCTGCAAAAGGTGGCTTGGCATGGCTCTGGGGGTTGGAGAGGCCAGGGGGACAGAGGGGCAGGGAGTGACCTGGGTCCCCATGATGGGAAAGCACCAAAGAGAACTCCAAGCCAGGCAGGGCTGGGAGCACGTGGCCACACACCAGGAGCAACAACCTGGGACGCAGTCCCCCCCCTGTCTAATGCCAGTCGCTCCCGAGAGCAGACACTCCTGTGTCCTGCCGATTCCCAGCCAGTTTCAGGAAGGTCCGAGAGCAGCCAAGATGGGCTGCAGAGATGGCAGAGGCCCTGGGACTAGCGGGGCACAGGGAAAGGACACTCATATTTGACTTTCAGATGTTTTACTCTAATTATGCCCCCAATATTTCATTCAGCATAGTTTGGGCTAAACGAGTATTCACTGTTGATCTGAAATACAAATTTAACTAGGCAGTCTGCATTTTTATTTGCTAACCTAACTACTCTGAATAATAATGATAAGATTAGTAACCCTTATTCTGTTCTAAAAGCTTAGTTATCTTGTATAATCTTCCTAACAACCCAGTGGTCAAAAATAAATTCTTCTCCTTCCACAGACAGGGAAACTTTGACCCCAAACCATCCAGGCACCTGCCCAAGGTCCTGAGGCTGTAGAACCCAGGGCAGTATGCAAATGCTCTAACCTTCAGCATCTGCCCTCTTGCAAAGCCCAAAGCTCCAGAGACCCACAGGCAGGGGTATGGACCATGACTTCCACAGCAGTAAGTGCCAAGAGCTCCTTGCATGACCCTGAATGTGTACTGCCCCAGAATGACCTTCTCAGCAAACTCCAAATGGAAGCCTCACATGAGCTTTGGACCCCAGAGAGTGAATACCAGCATTCCTACAGCAAAGGACCCCAAGGCACCCTCCAAGGAACACACCCTCCCTACGGATGGGAAGACCAACTCTGCCATATCTGGATAAGCAACACAGGTCGGCGTCACAGGCATTCAAGCCAAAAGGATGCACCCCACCCAGGTTCAGAGGAAGAGACAGGTAACATCAGGGCCCTTTCAGTTTGAAGACGATGTTGATGTGCATGAGAGTCTTACAATAGATTCCAGTGAAAACTATATCCACCCTTCAACGTGAGGCCTTTTAAAATCATCAAGAGCACTTACTGAGTGTCTGGTGGGACACCAAAAACCCCAAGCCAGCAAGGCATCTGTCAGCTTGAACAGCGTGAGATTAAGAGGGGCCATGCAATTCACTGAACTAATGCGCAGGAAGCACCTACTATGTGCCAGACGTTCACAGAGCTGGGAGTTGTAATAGGAATAAATTGGTCACATCCCTTTAGGAGGGACAGTTTAGTGGGGTGGTCAGGGGAGATATCTACAGGGAGGCAGTATGGTTGGAGCAGGGTCTGAAGGAACGAAATGAGCACACACAAGTCTGGGAAGAGATCACAGCACAAAGATGAGGGCAAGTAATCACTGAAAGAGAGGAGGCTGGAAGCCCAGAATAGTCTGGAAAGATAAGGAAACTGACTTGGAGAAAATGGCAAGCATGGCTCATTTTTAAAGGACGAGGGTGGTGTAGAAAAAAGAATGGGTAGACATGTGCATGGAAGAAAGGATTTCCATGGATTCCCTGGGTTGCCTGCTAACCTAAGGTGAGACTATGCTAACTTCAAGTTGTAACATAGGTCCAGTGTATCCCTCATTCAGCTCCTCAAAATGTCTCACATCAGGCCCTTTAAGGGGCCTCTGCCAAGCACCTTTCTTAAGGAGGATATCCCAATAATCCTGCAGAGAGGAACTTAGAGCCAAACCAAGCACACTAGGTCTGTATCACAAGGACACCAGCGTGCAGAGATTCAGGAAGCACTGTCTTGCCCGCTCTCTCTGAGTGAACAGGTCCAGGGAGCAGGTGGGGATACCATGACCATCCCACTGCCAACTGGCACTGCCCACCTAGATGGAGCACCAGCAACATTGAGACATCCGGGACAAGAAAAGTCTAGAATAAAGCCAGGTTCCTGCAGGCAGCCCTGGCCACCGGGAGCCCCTCCCACCCTGAGACCCTTGCTGCGGGCCTTACCTCCAAGTCCTTCTCCAGCTCCAGGCCGGCAGCCATCAGGTTGCTCTCAAACTCCTCCCGCTGCTCCCTCCGCTCCTCCTCAAGGGCATCAAGCCGGCCCAGCTCAATGTCACTGGAGCCTCCAGCCTGGCGCTCCTTGCCTGTCTCCCCATTGGAGATGACAGCCAATGAGTGGCCTGGGGAGCCATGGCCCAGGTGCGCCCCACGTTTCCGATAGTGGTAGGCGAGCACATAGTCGACCTTCCTCTGGTTGTCATGGAAGTGCATGCGGCTCATGCAGGCCTCCGAGGACACGGGCTCATTGGTGTCCAGGTAGTTATTGATGACCTGGCCAGAAATGAGAAGAAGGATGGTGAGGCCAGGCGAGTTGGGAGTAAAAGCCAGAGAGGGCCAGAGAGGGCTAGGAAGCAAGGTCCAGAGACCCTGAATTCCCAGTGCAAGGACAGCAAACAAAGCTCACATCACACCAGCCCCACAGCCCTCGGCCCATGTGTCTCCCTTCGTACACACTCTGCCATCCACGCACGTGTGTGTGCTCACACCCACCATCTGCACTTCCACTCTCCCGCCCCATGGGGGCCATGCACCTGCCCTGCGTGCACACACACACCAGTTCCTGCAAATGCACGTACGCTCACCTCTGCCTGCACCAGCACTTCAGGACGCGCATGGGGGGGTCTGCACTGGCACGTCTGCCCAAGCGCACACCGACACACATGGCCCTCCACGTGCTCTGCGACCCTCCCACACACGCTCACCCCTGTACAGGTTTGCACAGCAGCCTGCACACACTCTATCTACACACCGAGTACTCACTGGCAGGTTCTCTAGATCCATTGGAACAGAGGCCACTTCAGTCGACTCACCCACCCACAGGAATTTACTTGGCACTGTGCCCTCCACAGCCCCACATCCTCCTCCCCTTCCTCTCTTTCAGCCCTAGTGAAGCCCCTGCTAATGCTGCAGCTGGGGGAACCGGCTCCTGCTCTCCTCCACTCCAGGCTGAGGAGGTGGAAAGGGGGGAGGAGAGAACAGGCGGGGCCGGGCCCTGCCCCCTCCCCCTGGGTGTTTCCCTGTTTATTACTGGTTTGATACCCAGCTGCCTCAAAGCCACCTGAGAGGTCACCTGGGCAACCAGATGAAGTGCCAGGCACAGAGGAGAGGCTCAGGGCCACCATGGTGAGGCAACAGGTCTCCCAGGGCATGGGACAGCAGGGACGCTGCAGGAAGAGAGCAGGAAAAAAAGATGCTAACAAAACCCAGGCTTCTCACACATGAGCGTGCACACAGACACACGGAGACCTCAGCTTGAAGGCTCCCAGGCAAGGGGCTCTCTAGGGCCTCTAGCAGGGCTGGCCCATCCCCCAGTACTCACACAGCTGTTCTGGGGACTCTGTCCACCCAGCAACTGGCCAGGGTCTCTGCTGGAGCTGCCCCATGGAGGCACGGCTCGGGGACCCTGCACCCTGAGGTATCGCTGCCCCTGTCTAGGGTCCTGGACCGCTCTGGGTACTGTCCTAGGGCTCAGCCGGCGAGGAGATCCAGGAAGCAGGGGTATATCTGTGAGAGGAAAGCATAGGGGATGGATGCAGAACAACTTCAGGTGATGGGAAGGAAGACTGCAACACAGAGAAACTGAGACACTAAGGGAGCAACAGCCGTGGCCTTAAAAAATGGCTCCTATTTTCCTGCAGCCTTAGTTGTCAAATTTATGTTGGCTGTGGGAGAGTAAAAGGAAGTGGCAACCTTCACTGCACACACATACACACACATACACACACATGCATGCATACATGCATGCACACACACACATGCGCACACACACATGCATGCACACACACATGCACACACACACACTGCAAGGGTCTGGAGGTGCCATCAGGACCTCTTCCCATCATGGGCACCATAATCACTGATGGGCTAGGTGCCCTGGAACAGGCTGGGCAAGTGCTCTACCCCTGGGCCACTGTTGGCTCAGCTTTCTCCTTGAGGACTGCGGGCTGCCCAGGATGACTGCCATCTGGCACAGGAATGGAGAACTGGGAGAGACAGGAGTGAGCAAAGTCAGCCCCACTGGGCACGGAGGAGGCCACGGAGCCCTAGACAGGGGCTGGGAGTGACCGAGGACGCTGGCCAGCCTCACCCCTGAGGAGCTCTGGTGAGGCAGCTCAGCCACAGCACCTGGGCTTTCCCTGTCACCAGGGACAGCCCTCAGCCTCTTGCTTCAGCTGTAAGATGAGTCACACGCCCACAGGATGAAAGTGGAGATGGGAATGAAAGAGTGCATGCGAAGCACCCAGCAGAGCCCAGCCTTTGAGAGGGCCCCAGAGACAGTGGTCAGGATAATTATGGTTCTTCTCTGATGGATGTGCACAGCTCTGACCACTAAATCCAGGGTTTTTGGAGTGAGTTTGTATACATCCATAGTCTACTTTATGTTGTATTTTGAGACAGGGTCTCTCAGGGTTGCTCAGAGTGGGCTCAAATTTGCCATCCTCCTGCCTCAGCTTCCCAGAGTAAAGGGTGCATCAACAGATCCTGCTTTTTCATACCTTCATCTTAAGCTTCCTGTGAGTGGAAATAACACCTTGTACATCCGGCTTAGCCCTTAGGCTTTGGGGAATGAATGAATTAGTGGGAAACGGTAGCTGTGCTGGGTTTTGTGAAATAGCTTTGGCTCAGTCACCAGCCTGTCCAGCAGCCCCGTTTGGGTTTACCTCTGCTGGACAGTTCCTGAACACCGAGGCCATTTGCTCCCCACATGAGAGCAACATCAGCTCTTCATGAAGCTAGAGCTGAATGCAAGAAACGGGACTCTGGCCAGCAGGGACCACTTCCCTTGCTTATTTCCATCATCCAGGTTCTAAGCTGTGTTGTGGGAGCTGAAAAATCTAAGGAAGAGGAATTGGACCTGCAGCTGGACTGTAAAGGGTGAAAGGGAAGAACAATCCTCCCTCCCCAGGAAGACAAAGGTGTGGCTGGGCTCTCCCAGGTCGGTACACCATGGGAGCTGCCTCCTGCCCTGGTCCCATCCTGCTTCACTCCTCTTCCCTGTGCCTTTCTGCAAAGTTGCCCCCAAAGTAGTCTGGGGCAGAACTTGGAGCAGAAGCACTGTACCTCCACGGAAAGTCTCCACACTGCCAGTCATAAAATCCTGACACCACCCAGATTCTTAGCTGGGCAGGCAGTAAAGATGGTCCCTGCTCCAAGGCCGGCCTTTCACCCAGCTGTTTTCAGATCTGCAGCTTCGATAGGAGCAGCGCAGGGTCAGAGGCAGCCCAGAGCGACTGTCAGGCCCCTGTGCAGGAGCCACCATCCCCTAAGAGGGTCCCAAGGGCTCAGGTCTGGCCATACTGGCTGCTCCTCTGCCTCCGGGCAACGTCCCTGCTTCCTAGAGGTTAAGATGCAACCTAGTGCTCAGCCATCCTGCTTTAGAAAGGCACACCGGATGACAGTGACGCCAGAGATGGCTTGGGCTATGGGTGGGCAGCTGCAAGAGTGTGAGTGAGGCGGCCCTGCAGGACATGGCATGTACCCTAGTGAACTCTGTGAGGAGCTTAGGGGTGAGCTGGGGCAATGAGAGACCAAGGGCATGTGCAGAGTGCACCCTCCACTCTCCTGGCTCCTGGGGCAGGCTTCCTCGAGCAACAGACCCTCAGCATCGAGGCTGCAAGGGCAAAGTGCATGGCTGCCCAGCTCTGCGTCGTTGCCTGCGCTTCCCCCAGATTTGGGCCCAGGACCTCTGAGCACACTGTGACTCCGCCTGGTCGCTCGTCCACTCCCTGGCTGTCATGACTACCTGCTGCTGCTGACCCTCGCTGCCCTGCAGACACCATGCTCTCATGCTGCCCAGCCCGCTCGCCTCCTGCCCTGGAATATCTCACTCCCCTTCAAAGCCAGCCGCCCAGTCTACACTGCTCATCCTCCCCCGGCGAGACTCTCCAGTGCTCACCCTGCCCATGCTCCACTTGACGCAGTTCCCAAGCCAGAAATCTAGAAGCAGCCTTGCGGTCTCTTCCCTTGGACACCACAGTTAGTCCTTCACCAATCCTCTGAGTTTAGCTCTAAAACATCTGCCCGACACATCTGCTTTTCACCCCCATGGCTCACTGGCCTGCATGAGGGTACTACCCTCCTCTCAAGACCCCCTGCGGCTCCCCACTTCTGCCCGGCCAGGCCCTTCCACCTCTCCACCTCCATGCCCCCTGTGCAGCCGGCTCTCTGGCCCCAGCCACACTGCTGTGTCCATGCACCAAGGTCCATGTCCTTGGACCTTGCATATACCTATCCCTCCAGCCGGAACACACTCCTCCAACACTTTCATGAGCCACCTACCATGTTGGGTATTAGAGGCATACAAAGCCCGAAGTAGCATATTTTTGTTCCAAAAGCTGCCTATGAAGATGTAAGGCAGGGATATTCAGGCTCTTCTCCTGGCAGAGTGCTGAGGGCTCCCTCAGCTGGGGTAGTACAGCATGAGGAGGTAAAGGGCTGGCTGGATCCAGGTGGGGTACTCATGGGGCCCTGGTGCCACTGGGAAGAAGGCCGATGATCATCCACCCAGCAAGACTCCTTCTGTGCCCTGAGCCTTTGCCCAGCTCACCAAGTGAGCCCCCAGCTGACCACTCCATATGTGACGGGCCCCTCTTTCAACTGTCCAAGCCCCTAGAGCATCAGGATCAGAGAGAGACTCCATGTAGTTAAGAAGCAAATAGGTGACATAACCAGAGATCTCTGCTAGGAGGGCAGCATGCCCCTGTGCAGCGGCCTCTCCCCACACTCATATCGGCTCCAGTCCACTCCCCCATCCACCCTCCCAGGAATCTTTCAAGATTATACAATTTCTAACCCACACCTACCCACACAGCTCCCCTAGTAGGAGAGCATCGTGCCTTTACCACGAAGAAAAACTGGTCTGCATGCAGTCTTCCCTCTGCATCCACATGTCCACAACCTCAAGTATAGCCAGACACAAATTAAAATGTAAGTCACAGTGTGTGTTTAAATTGTTTTAAAAATTATTGTAGTAATGCCCCTCACTATAACCTCCTTAGCTTCAAGCACGCTTATCACAATCATTGTTGTCACTTCTTGCAGCAGCTGTGCTCGTTCTTTCTGATAAGCATCTTCAGCTCTGCTGATGCGGCTGCCTTAGTGTCTGAATTCATTGAAGGCATTCACCTTTCATGGTCAATTTGAATCTAGAGAAGAGCCAGAAGCTGCAGGTGCCAGATCCAAAGAATAAGGTGGATGACGAACCCCAGCAAATTTCCCCAAGCCAGCATTTCGTTGGGTGGCCCTCAGAAGCTCTGCCTTCAGAATGGAGCAAGACAGCACTGACTACCTGCCCCACACATTAGTGCAAAGGAACTGATTTCCTTACCCATCTAAGACCGCACTGTAGAGCTGCAGAGGCAGGTGAAGAAGGGGCAAGAGGAGGGAAAAGAACACAGCCTGAGGCAGGGAGAGTTCCAACCCAAAGGCGAACGCTGACAGGCCCAGTCCCAAGTTCTCCCATCACCAGTTCTTTGCTGATCTCCTCCCCTGAGGGTACCCAACCAAGATCCCCCTCAGCTTCCTCCTGCCTCCCCATCCTCAGCCAGGATCCTCCCATGCCGGTACCATCACCCAACTGTTGCTGGTTTGGTTGATAAGCTAATTTCCACCACAGTTAACATATTCCATGTTGACAACATCAGCTAATACAAGTGAAAAGCATCTTGAAAATGTCAGCAGTCTGGGACACTGCGCAAGGTGACAGGTGCAAGAGCAGCAGCTAGGAGGTAGCCCTTTTAGCTCTTCCAAATCACACTGCAGCCCTTGGTGGCCCAGCAGAAGCCCCCATGGTCACTACATAGGATGAGAGGGGAAAAGAGTCTGAACAGGGGCATGGGCATGCGCAGGAGGTAGATGACTGGGAATAAGAAAAGCTTGAGCCTGTCTGATTTATTTCACTTAACGTTATGGACTCAAGGGGTATCCAAATAAATAAAGAAAAGCTGGAGCAAGAGACCACAGACACTCCTCCCCCAGGAGGTGCTCAAGGCAGGTTGAGTCAGCAGAGCCCTGGGAGCTCCCCAGAGCCTCCAGGGAGAACGGAGGCAAGAGGCTGCTGAGGGGGCTGGGTTTCCAGGCTTCTGGGCTTTTCCTCAGCGTTTCCTTCTTGGCATCATTACTGTCTCATTACAAACCACAGACAGGTGAAATGCAAAGTGCTCAGGGTGAAAGGACAGCCTCCATTACCAGCACCTCAAGCCACTGCTTCTGACAAGGCCAGAAAGTCCAGGGATGCCCGAAAGAGACACAGCCTGAGGCCCCAGGCGAGGATATCCTGCTGAGAAGCAGCCCCTGGGCATTCACAGATGTGAAGGCTTTCACCCGCAGCCTTCCTCTAGGACAGAGTGTCCCAGCTTACCACAGTTCCACTTAGCAACTGTTCAGCTTCACCATGATGTGACAGTGTACCCACACAACCATTGTATTTGAATTTTCCATGCACTATTCAAAAACTATATAAGATATTCAGTATTTACCATGCATAGGCTTTGTGTTGGATGGTTTTGCCCAGCTATAGGTGAATGAAAGTGTTCTGAGCAGGTTTAAGGTAGAAGCAGCCAAGGTCTGACAGCCCGTAGACTACGTGAGTCAAGCTCATTCTTGACTCACAATATTTTTAGCACAGTGCCAGTTAGAAACAGGGAAGTGGAGGGAACCACTTTTTTCCCTTCATTTAACTATATACACCACACCATCCTAATGATTGCCCATGTTTAAGTTTAGAAAGTCTTGATTCCTGAGGAAGCAGGTCTTCAACACTAGTGAGAGACAAAATTGGAGGACTTGGGTTAGAGGCATCTTCCCCCAATGGGAGGCACGCAGAGGTAGGAGTGCCAGATCCTTTACGCACTGGAAGCCCCGGTTAGCAAGGGTACCTCTTCCTCCTCCTTTTTCCCTTCACCCTTCTGCCTGTTCTGCTGCTACCACCCTGTGACCTTCAATACTCACAGCTATTCACTACTGCCATAGCCTCCCTTCTTACCTTGAACCTGGACAGGGACTAACCAGCCTCCCCACCACTAATCCTGCTTCCCTCCCATCCTTGGCTTACAGTGGAGCCCAAGTTACTGCTTTGAAACAATCTGGCCAAGCTACTCCCATTTGACTGCTTTCCTCAGTTCTTAGGATATAGACCAAACCTTCTGCTGGGGCAATCAAGGTCTTTCAGAATCTGGTCCCCGCCTACCTCCTTGAACTGCCCCATCTGTCAACACTCAAGTCACCCTCTTCTTTATGCTTCTACCCCTTCCCCACACTGTACACACACCAGCACACCACATCCTGAGCATGCCTGGCTATTCCCACGGAAGCTGAAGTGTTACATGTCAACTTTCACACCTCTTCTCATTCATTCCAGAACCACTTAAGTTGCCAGATATGTATAAAGTACTGGGAACGCAAGGCTAACAGACCATGGTCCTTCGCACCAAGGCCTGGGAGCTCCCAAGGAAGGTGGAGGAATCAAAGGTGACTTCAGCAATGGAGGAGCCGCTGAGGCTGCACTGGAAATAAGGACCCATGGAGCTGAAGTGCTCAGCTTGGCAAGAGCTGTCAGGGAAGACCCCAGGATGTGCTGGATCCCAGAATCCCAGAAACTGGGAGCACCATAGCACCCACCAAAACCTGGGCCCTAGGTACACTGTGCTACTGAAATCAGGTGTGGTGGTACACAACTATAACCCCAGGGCCAGGGAGGCGGACCCAGGAGGATCACTACAAACCTGAGTCACATAGGTTTGTGGCTTGTATCAAATGAATAAAGATTTTTTTTTAATTTAGACATCACTGTGGTTAAAGTGAGGATAAATAGAAAGACAGGGGAGGATGGATGGGTAGATGGATATACAGATGGATGGATGGATGGATGGATGGATGGATGGATGGATGGATGGATGGATGGATGGATGAATGGATGGATGGATGGATGGATAGATGGATGACTCCTTTATGGTTTCATTGCTACAGCTGTTCTTACACAATTCATAAAATTTTATTGCATTGGTTACACAGCTAGTTAACAAACTTCATTGTCTACAGTCTTAAAGAGCAAAGACTTTCACATGTGGTTTTTATGTATCTCCACCACATAATCCCTCCGTCAGATAAGAACACTCCTCTTTAGCTAAACCTGTCCCCAAACTCATGCCCACTCTGTGGTCTTGCTCCTGCTTGAAATGTTCTCTCCACTTACCTCAGTCCCATACAGCTAGCATGCTACTCTTACACCAAGTCTTCCCCAGCCACTGAAGTTCCAAAACTTTTTTTTCTATCTTTATATTCCTAGCACAGGATCTGGATGTAAAGGGGGTTCGATATGCTTTCAGAGTTACTGATATAGAGAATTCAGGAACACTTCTTCTCAGGCAGCCTTGAAACCAAGACAGTTCTCTGCTTTACTGAGCACAGACAGACCTTCCCTCAAAGCAAAACAGCACCAGTAGCCAGGACCCACATGTGCCGGGCACTGCTCTAAGCCATGTGCACAGGTCCACTTGTTCAGTCTCCACGATACACCTGTGAGGTTTGTGGCTACCATTTTACTGATGAGAAAGCCAAGGCATAAGGAATCTTACAAGCTGCCTGAGGTTTACTGACACTCACAGTCCATACTTTTTTTTTTTATTTTATTGAGAGACAAAAATCAATGAGACAGTTTCAAAGCTGATTAATAGGACATTTTCAATAATTAATACATTGCACATTGTTATTTTCTTAGTGGTTATTCATAGCCCAAAAAACAGACAGGATATCCTGTCCAAACACTATTAGTACAAATCTTTTTTCTCACAGAATCAAGCAAAAGTAGCTGTATATCTATCCTAACTATTCTGTATATACAAATACAAAATGGTTCTTTCTTTATATCCCCTTTTCTGTTTATTCCTGTCAGAGATGGCTATTCTATTGGCATTTAAATACTATAGGTGCTTGAATTCAGCAAAACACTCCAACACAGTCCAGCAGTCCACAATAGTAGTGGGTTATCCACAGAAGTTGTTGACTAGAGCCTTTTACAGCTCAGCATATTAATATGGCTTTACTTTACATACCTCGTTTTTATACTTTTCTGCTGGATGATTAAGACCAAGATAAAACAAGACCTATATAACAAGAAATGTAACTTTTGTATCAGACAAGGTCAGTCAAATACCCTCATGGTTTATCCTGTAACCCTGTACTGCACTTTGTAGATTTCTTGTCAGTGTCAGCCTTGTGGATGAGTCACAGCCATTGCTTAACCAATTTGCTCTCTGTGGAAGCCTGAGAGAAAGTTTTCTCTCCATGGGACTCTCCTTAGGCACACTCTACATCATTGATTGCATTCCTCTGTGGCCCCATAATCTCCTTGATCAGAAAATTTGGGACACAACTGAGTTACGGGATGTTACAGTACATGTTCTCCAAGACACTATCCACACTTTTAACCAGCAAGTTATACTGCAAAAGAAAGAGGACATCCAAGATAACCTGAAAAACGCCCTCCTGACAGGGCCTTCTTAGCATAACTCATTTATGCATTGAAAAGGTCTTTTTATAAAGATTATTTAGAGTCATGCTCAGACCCAAGATCTAAAGATGTAGGGATGAGATTCATTTCACACAGTGCTTCACTTGATGACGAAATCCACACACTGGGATTGGGCAAAGCTGTTCGCATGAAGCATATTACTCTTGTGAGCGTGACTGATGAGATTAAAGTACGTGCCCCTCCTATGTGTCAAGAGGAAGTGCTACCTATATACTATTGGTCAAATGGTTCTGCTGGCTTATTAATTCTAACCTGTTTTGCAAGCAATTTGCTCTGCTTTTTCTCTCATCGATATAAGAGAGTGTGATGATGGACGAGTTGAGGAGCAAATGTGATCCTTCCCCTCCCCTGCACACACACTTGCACACGCACACACACACACACCAGCTGAGTGAAGCTGCCTGGCTCCTCCTCAAGGTACACTACACAACCCCATCTCACACTTTCTCTTCCTCCAGGATGTAACCTGCACTGGTGATCTCATTCCTATTGCCATCTCTCTCAAGGTGCAATTGGCTTCTGTTTCCCCACAGTGGACTGGGCTGAGATTAAAATCAGACACACAGTTCCCACCCTCAGGTTTCTAAGTGTCTCAGTTACTCTTCTCTGTTGCCGGGACAAAATTCCCAACACCCAAAATTAAGAAAGGAGAGGTTTATTTAGCTCACAGTTGATGGAGGTTTCAGTCCATACTTGACTGGCTTCAAGGCAGAAAGCAGCAGTTCATGGCAGCAGAAAACAGCAAGAGCGGAAGAAGGAGCAGCAGCTCCGGCATCTACCAACCCTCCCTCCCTTCCTTCCATGCTGACTGAGAAGATCAGAGCTCCTCCAAGGAAGTTGTGGCAGCTGCAAAGATCGGAGCTCCGCCCGGCTCCTCTGAAGTGGCACGACTGCAAACACCAAGCTCCTCCAAGGAAGCAGGGTGCAGAATCCTTCCCCAACCCCTTTATATACCCCTTTTGTGCTGAGTCATGTGACCCTAGGCCAAGGAGTCACTAAGCCAATCCAGCCAAGCTTCAGACCCTCAAGTGGACACCATGTATCAACCACCACATTAAGGCTTTCGGATCTGGGGAGGGGAGTAGTCATAGGGCTCTGAAGAAGTCAATAATATAAATGATCCAGAAGATTTTATAAAATACACCATCACACCTATAGTCTATACAAAACTACTCAGAAGATTTATCTGCATTATGGCACTGTTAAGTAGCATGAACAAATTCATATCATATAGGCACGATCTATCCTATAGATCTGCTAGACTGTGCCTTTATTGAGGATGGGATTCATTGCTCACTACAGCCTCAGCACTGAGAATGGGACCTGGCCTGGCACTAATAACCTTCATGGGAAAGTCAAGTTCCTGCTCACAGTCTCAAAGAACTAAGATGATAATACCAGTAGAACCTAGAAGAATTACTTGTGGATATAGTAGGGACACTACAGGGACCCCTACCATTACTGAACTTTAAGAGGCACTGGAGATCTCATAATGGCTAGCAGAAGAAACACTTGAGAGACATTCTTTTCTTGTTTGAGTTTGTTTCTTTGCTTGCTTGCTTGCTTGCTTGAATGTTATGTGATGGGGATGCGACCCTGGGCCCCACACATGCTAGGTAAGTGACTCCCAGTCAGCTACACTCCCAACCAAGAAATCCATCCTTTAGTTTCTCATAATTCCAGCGTTTTTAGGCTATGATTGTCTTCAAGGTGTGCCCTCAATGTGAGCTTCAGTACGGTTATGACCACCACATGCTAATGGACAGAACTAGGAAAAGTAGTTCTAGAGGAGAAACAGAACTGCACACATGAACTATCCTATGAAGAAGAGTCTGAATGAACAGCCAGAGCTAATTTCTTCAATTGGTAAAGGGCATGTGGGGAAATAAAGTGGCTCTCAACCTTGTGTGTATGTTGGAATCATCTTCAGGACATCAAAACTCTAACATCCATTCCACCTTCAAAAACGTGGACTTAAGTTTTCAGGAGTAATTCTGCAGTACAGTCAGCATTGAGACCACTGGTCTGTAAAGTCAACTTCAGAATCAAATAGATGAGCCCAGCTATAGCCAAAGATTTTAATATTAGAAGGAAGATGCACCTTCCAGAATGTGAACAAGGTAGGCATAGGATCATGAAATAATAGGTCACTCAGATCAGTCAAGATGAATATTTAGACCTGAAGGGATACCTTGACCTGGAAGTTAAGAATGTGGGTGGATTTTCATTTTACTGATTACTTGTTCCAAGTATATTTTCATGGTTTAGGGGCCATTTGTATATTTTTTCAATGGAGAAATATCCATTGGGCTCCATCACTTGTGTTAAACTTACATCTTTTTATTGTTGAGGTGTATATATTCCAGACACAAATCCTCTATCTGATACATGAGTTGAAACTGTTTTTCCTCTTCTTCATTCCTTTGTTCATTCCTTGTCAAAATTCAAGAGTTGGCTTCTAGAATCTCAGTTCTACTGACTGACGTAATGACTATCTTTATGTTAGAAATCTACAGCTTTGTACATGTTGTCTATTAATGAGGCTACAAATGAGAAGATCATCTTTTTAAGACCAAATAATATTTCAATATGTGTCTATGTATGTACATGTGTGTGTGTCACAACTTCTTTATCTATTCAACAATCAGTGGGCACATAGGTTGTCCCAACATCTTGGCTTACCATGAATAGCACTACAGTAGATATGACAGTGCAGACATTTTTCATGAGGTAGTAGTTTTATCTCCCTGAGTATATTTCCAGAAGAAGCACTGCTGGATCAGCCTCCATAATACACTGATGCCCAATGTCTACAAAGTCTACATTTCTACCAACCAATAGCATACCTTCCACATCCTCACCAACACTTGTTATCTCATCTTTTTTTATAATACCCATCCTGAGAGGCATGAAGTGATATCTTATTGTGGTTTTGATTTGCACTGCCCTGACTGCTAGCTATGTTGAGTACCTTTTTACATACCTGTTGACTATTTTTATTTCTTCTATGGAAAAACATTTGTTCAAGTCATTTGTCCACTTTTGACTGAGAGATTTGGAAACAATTTAAGATTCTGGATTTTTTTTTTGTTTGATTTTTGTTTGCTATTGAATTACATGAGTTTTTCATATATTTTAGAGGTTAACGCTTCATCTGATGTATTTATTCATAAATATTTTCTCTGTTGGTTGTGTTTTCATTCTGTTCCTTCCTTTGTTAAGTTTTTAGCTAATATTTATTCCTATTTTTCTGCATATCTACTAAATGTTATGGTAGGCTAGACATGAGTAATATAATATTGTTTTCTTATCAAGAGAGTTAATTTCTAACAGGAAGTTCAGTTATTGGCTATAGGACACTTTCTGGAAAACATAAGGTAGTTCCTAAGATTCTATGATTTGCTACAATTTAATCCTTAACCTCTCTTCCTTATTGACCTTTCTAGGACTTAGCTTATTGCTATTCAGGATTAATCTAAAATGAGTCTTCACTTTTTTTTATTTGCAGAACCAGGGATTGAACTCAGGGCCTTGCACTTGCCAGGGAAGCTCTTATTCTATTGAGCTATCTCCCTGGCCCATATGATATACTTTCAATTTCTAAAATAATGCCCTTGGAGTCTCAGCTGAGTGCTTGGAATGTTAGAACACAGTAATATCCTGCTGCTCTGGCTGGGATCTGCCTTCAAGGGCTCCCAGGATCACGTGACCTTTAGCATCTATTTTGTGCCCTTGATCTTACAACAGCTCTCTCCCATATAGCCCATTTCATGTGTATGAAGCTTCACTCTTAGTACAGGACTCATGAGGGATCGCTCAGACCCCTCTGGGGACCTTCCTTGGGGATCTCATCTCGTGCCCAGTCCTTTATTTCTGGTCATTTTTGGCTGCCTTACTTTAAATCTCTGTCTCCTAGTTCAGCGGGATCTCCTTCTTCTACTTGGACCCCAAATCCCTGAATCTCAGTGACTGTGATCCTCACAGAGCTACATATGTATATTTCTGTCTTCTCAAGATTAGCACCACTGTGCTGGTGGCCCTTCCACACCTGAGAATGATAGGCTCACATGCTCTGTCCAGCTCTACAAAATGCCTACACCTGGACCAGTCATTCCAGCACTACTAGAAGCAAGCCTTGCCAGCCAGCTTTTAATCACAAGGTCTTTTGTGAGCAGAGGGCATAAAATGATGGTTATTGGCAAGGGCCAGGAATGACAGGACTATTAATTTAAAATGGTTTTTCCTGCCTTAGGAAGGAATAAAACTATCTTATCAGTTATTTTTTTAAAAAAGGGGACCCTAAGTTCACAGATCAAAGTTGGAGAAATAGAAGAGCCACAAGGCCAGCCAATATTTTGGCCCTAGCCTTTCAAGGTCAGCGAAGACTCAGGACATAGGAGAACCTGTACTGCAACATCATGAAACTCAGTTGAGCTCCAAATTTTCTGAACAAGGAAATTATGGAGCCACAGAGAAGACTGAAGTTCTATAGTGTGCCTAGGGAGAGTCACATGGAGAGAAAACTTTCTCTCAGGCTCTCACAGAGAGCAAACTGGTCAAGCATTGGCCGTGACTGACAACACATGGATGACACAGACAAAGGATCTACAGAATAAGGTACAGGACTACAAGATAAGTCTCCCTGAGGGGACTTCACTGACCTCATAAGAAACATAAAGTACATGTGTTGGTATATAAGTCTTGCTCTATCTAGGTCTTAACCATCCAGCAGAAAAGTATAAAAATGAAGTACACATCGTGGGGCCATAATATTAAGCTAAGCTGTAAATGGCTATGGTTGACAACTTTTTTGGATAACTCACTATTGTAGTGGACTGCTGGACTGTGTTGGATTGTGTCGTAGAGTTCAAGCACCTAAATTAGTTGAATGACAATGGAGTGCCCATCTCTGACAAAGGAAGGGGTATAGAAAGGAAGAATCATGATGTGTGTGTATAGACAGTACAGTGGGGATAGATAAAGCTGTTCTTCTACATAATCCTATGAGAGGCAAGATTTGCACTAATGGTGGTTGGACAGGATATTATGTCAGCTTTTAGTACTATGGACAACCACTAGGAAAATAACAAGATAGAAAGTATTAATTATTGAATCTTTGATGTAATTCAGGTATAAAAAATAAGATGCACAAACAGCTACACTCTCTTTCTTTACTGATAAGAATCATATGCTATAATAATGTCTGTAACTATAATATCATGTATGCACCTTCTATGATACCAAAACATTATGAAAACAGTTTGCAATGTATTAATTTATCAAATCACTCTTGTCAAGGTATCTTAAAACTGTCTCATTGATATTTGTACTTCAATAAAACAAAAATAAATAAATAAATAATGGGAGACCTGCCTATTAGCCCGGTTGTTTAAGTGCCTGCTTAAGCAAAGCAGTCAGACTCAGAATTCTGTGGTTCGATCCCCAGAATCTTATGCCTTACCAGACCTGCCCTTAAGGCATTCTGAGTGGGCCAAGAAAAATCCTTCAAAAAAAACAGCTCAGATCCTAACCTTAGTGGTAGGATACCTACCTCTACCTGCAGGAGAGGTATGCAACAGAAGTAGGTGATAAATGGAATAGGTACACAGTAACACACAAGGCAAACATTTTCCTTTAAAAGCTATGTCATGTTCACTCAAGAATATGAGGCCACAGCATAATCACAGCTCCAGAGTTCCATACCACAAGCACAGAAAGAAAGACTTGGTCCAGAAGTCTCTCTGCTGACCTTCTCACATTTTAATTTTTCATTTACCCATCACTGGATAATACTGCGTGCCAGTACGTAGGAAGGCTCAAGGATGAGCAGCATCCAGTTCCCATCTTCAAGCACATCTCCCTAGCAGCATAATTATAAAAGGGTTATTAAATTTCTGAAGCTGAGAAAAAACTTGAGGAAGGCTCTGTTTGGCAAAACTTCGAAGTACGGTCATTGGACTTGGAGGCTATCTCGGAGGACTAAATTACTGCACTTGTACTTTTGAGTTATTTATCATTATCTACATTGATAGTAAAAAAAAAAAGCTATAAAAGCTAGGATAATGCACATCTCAGTCATAAAAGAAATAGACCACCAGTTCCACCAAAAAGAAAAAAGAAATAGACTAAAAGATGAGGAGCAGAACATTACATTGCTCACTTCTGTAATGACCTTGGGATGATAAAGAACTTTTCTGAGTGACTCTTTTGTATCCCCACAGGCTGCCCTCAGTCCCAAAACAATGGGACCATGGGTTGGGACCTCTGAAACCTGGAGCCAAATAAAGCTTTTCTTTTTATAAACTGATTTTTGTTGGTATTTTGTTACAGTAAGAGAAAGCTGACTGATACGAATGGTGAGCCAGCAGATTTAGCAGTTTCCATGGCTCCTCCTGAAACACTATACATCTATAATGCCAACTTAGAGGAAGGCGTTTGCCTTCCTATTTGTTATGGCAGGTGGGAATGCTTCCAGATCATTTATAAACTCTATCAAATCATTTTCATGCAAGTCAAATGTATTTTGTAACATACAGCACTTGAATTTACTTGGATTGTGTAGAACCTAATTTCTCTGACGCTTAAGCTGGGGTACTATGATCAAAGCCCTAAGGTATGTTTTAGAAATTGGGGAAACAAATGGAAAGTTTACAGGTGAAAAGTCCTAGACTACGTTGACAGAATCCTACATCCACAACAAGGGGACCGTGCCTGCTCAGGGGATGCAGGGATGGTAGCTCTTGCGTTTTCTCCACTGACGCATTGCTCTTGATTCAGGGTTCATGCAATGGCCTGCTACTTTACACAAAGCCTGAAAACATACAATAATTTGAAAATTCACAGAGTTCAAACTCAAAAGATGAAAGAAAAAACACCCCTGGATACAAAATAGACAAGCCCCTGAAAGTCAAAAATGAAAATTAAAGCTTAAAGAGTAGAAAGTTAAAAGAGATCACACATGAATAAAATAGTGAATAAGATTAAACTACAAATTCAGGCTGACATCTAAGCCAAAGCAATGGCAATTAGCTGAGTGACTCTCGGAGTCACTAAAAGAAAAAGAAGCAACATTCTCAGCCTACTAACGTATATCCAAGGAAAATACCTTTCAAAACTAATGGTGAGGTGCTGAGGACATAACTCAGAGGCATAATGGCTGCCTGGCAAGCACAAGGTGCTGGTTCGATTCCCAGTACCAAAAAAAAAAAAAGAAAAAGAAAAAAGGATGGTAATCCAGGTGTAATAGCACACACCTTATAATCTCAGATAATCTCAGATACTGAAAAGGCTAAAGCAAGAGGAACACAAGTTTAAGGCTAAGTTGGGCAGTATAGCAAGACTCTGTCCTAAAAAAAAAATTAATGTATTTTATACCGGGTCTCACTCTGCAGCTCGGACTCATGACGATCCTCCTGTTTTCAGCCTCCCCGCACTGGGCTCACAAGCATGCGCCACCACATCCAGTCTCGGGGCGGGCTCATGGCACCCATGGGCAGGGCCAGCACAGGCACGTGGCACTTAGTCCTCAGCGCTATCTCACCAGCCCCAAGTCTCTAAAATTAAAGGAAAAAAAAAAAAAAAAAAAAGAAAGAAAGAAAAACTTAAATACTGCTGATGATAGCCCCTTGTGAGGGCCCTGGCTTCAATCCTTAGCATCACAAAAAAAGTAAATGAATCAATGAATCAATGAACAAAGTAAAATTTTGAAAAGAAGGACTAGGAATTTGTACCAGAAAAAAAACAAAAAAGGTGAAATAAAGGCATATTTCATTAAAATGAAGTTGGCAGAATTTCTCACTGGCAGAAGTGCACCTAAGGAAGGCTACTGCTCAGGCTGAAGGGAAACGGTAAGAAAGACAGCCTGGCTGGGGAGTTCCTAGTGGATCTTTCATAACAGGAAAACTGAAGACTCTAGGTCCAGATGAACACCAAATGGCACTTCCCATGTGTTGTGAGCCACTTCTCCTCCTGTTAATTCACTTTGGTATGACTCTAATGGATTGAAAACAGGATTAGAAAAAATATAAAATGTAACAAGGCAGATGGACCAAAAAAGATAAAACAGAAATATTTATTTTTAAAATAAGAAACAGCCGGGCATGGTAGCGCATGCCTGTAATCCCAGCACTTGGGAGGCTGAGGCAGGAGGATTGTTGTGAGTTGGAGACCCGCCTGAACTACAAAGTGAGCTTAAGGCCATCCTGAACTGCATATTGAGACCCTGTCTCAAAAAGACATGAAAAAAAAAGAAACAAATAATAAATATCCATACATAACTCTTTAAAATCCTATTAAGAAACTCTATACCTTACTACATTGAGCAAACTCACTTAAACATAATTAGAGTAGATCCTCATTCAACCCAGAGCCCAGGCTCTGTGTGTGGATGAGACTGTCCAGGGCCCACTGGGTGCCCATCCACCCAAGCCCGGCCTGTGAGTGGGACCACCTGGGGCCCACTGGATCCTGATTCAACCAGAGCCCAGGCCCAGCACACAGGCCCAGTGTGGAACCCTGCAGCAGAACTCCCTGCAAATAGGCTAGAGGCAAGACCCACCCAGCTGATCCAGGAGCAGAACCTCTTGCCAGAGTGACACAGAGGGTTCACTTCCAAGGGCTGCAGCAGGAAGAAGTGGAAGACAGAAACTAGACCCAAGCCACACCCACCTGGATGAGTTTGAACTTGATAGATCTGGACCTGGTGCTAAGGTAATAACTTTTTTTTTTTTTTTTTTTTTTTTT
>PVKA01027566.1:0-10186 GCA_004027165.1 Ctenomys sociabilis
ACTGTCCCAAAGTGTAAGGCCGGGGCCAGGGGTCTAGTGCATGGGTGGAGGAGGCCCAGCATGCCTGAGATCCTAGGTTCAATCCTTCAATCTACAGCATGCCCACCCCCTAAAAAAAAAATGCACATGGGATTGTGTCGCTTCCTTGCTTAAAAGGCTTTCAGCGGCTTCCCCTGGGCCCTTGTCGGCTCCCTGTGGAGCCTGCTACACTCTCACCAAGCCTCCCGTTTCCACTCCCTGTAACCTCCGTTTAGTGCCTCGAATATTCCAGATCGTTTTTGCCGCCGGCCGAGGCTTCGCACTTGTTGATTTTGGTATGAAGGCCTTCCTGGGCTGCACTGTGGAGCTGCAGCTCCCCCTCACCTTTCACTCCTTGGCACAAATGCACTTCTCCAGAGTTGAAGCCTTCCCTAGTTACCCAATCTCAGATGTCCCTTCCCTTGACACACACACCAGAGACACTAATTTCCTATCACAGCACCCTCTATAGTTCCTCTGTAGCAGTCAGTGCCACTCTACCGCAGTCTTGCCTAGTTGTAGAAATTGGATGGTCAGAAGGAAGGCAGTCAGACCAGGAGGAGGCCCTTGGCGAGGCTCTGGGAGAGTCTGAGGTGTCTGGAGAGGGGTGGGTGGGTTGTGCCCGGGCTCCAGCCTCCCTGCCAGGAAGGCAGTGCCATGCAAGCCCAGATTCGCTGGGGTCCTGTGGGCCACATCGCCCTGCACAGGCCACACCTAGCACACCAAGTGCACAGACCACATCAAGAAGTGTTTATTTAGAGCAGCAGTTTCATGATGTCATTTTTGTTTATAGAAAAATATACACGAAACTTCTCATCTTCACCTTCCTATTTGTGTGTCCCTGTGTGTGATGCCAAAGATTGAGCCCAGGACTGTTCTACCACTGAGTTATAGCCTCAACTCTTCCGTAGATTTTGTTTTTCATAGTTTTTTAAAATAATTTTTATTTGGTATAGGGTCTCATTATGCAGCTCCGACTCAGTGATTCCCCTGTCTCAGCCTCCCCAGTGCTGGGATCACAGGCATGTACCATCGTGCCTGGTTTCAGTGCAAGTGCAGCATGCGTGGAGTTCCAGGGCCAGCAGCATGTGGTACCAGGGATTGAATCAGAGCCCTGTGGTCGCCAAGCAGGCGCTTAGTCTACTGAACTATCTCCCAAGCCCCTCTTTGGTAGTTTTTGAAACAGAGTCACTGAGATATCCAGGCTGACCTTCAATTTGAGGTCTTCCTACCTCAGCCTCCTGAGTAGCTGGGATTACAGATGTTCCACCCAGGATTACAAACCACCACACCCAACCATACAATTTTTAAGGGTGTTGTTCTGTGGCATTCACATTCTAATGTGGTAACAAGTCACATAAGTACCTTCATATTGTTGGATAGTCACTACCAACTGCCATCTCTGGGACTCTTCTTCCCAAGTTGAACTTCTGTCCTCATTAAATACTAACTCCCCGGCTGGGGAGATGGCTCAGTAGAATAAGCACTTCCCTGGCAAGCACAAAGGCCTGAGTTCAATCCCCGGTTCTGCCAAAATAAATAAATGAACACTGACTCCCCATCCCAGAGGCAACCACCGCTCTTCTCCCTATCTTTAAGAATCTAAGGAAAGCTGGGCATGGTGGTGCATGCCTGTAATCCCAGCACTCGGGAGGCTGAGGCAGGAGGATTGTTGTGAGTTCGAGACCAGCCTGAGCTACAAAGTAAGCTTAAGGCCAGCCTGAACTGCATAGTGAGACCCTGTCTCAAAAAGACAAAAAAAAAAAAAAAAAAAAAAAAAAAAAAAAAAAAAAAAAAAAAAAAAAAAAAAAAAAAAAAAAAAGAATCTAAGGAGTGCAGGAATTCAGACACGGGGAATCATACAATTTCCCACAACACTCTCCAGGCTTTGTCCATGTCGTAATATGTATTAGAAGTCCTGGCTGCTTCCAGACCAGAAAGAGTTAATAAACCGAAAGTGTACATGGAAACAGGCTTAGTGGCCCTGGTGGACTGTGATGGGATTTAAGTCAAGGCTTCAACTTAAACAGTCTTTTGTTGGCTTTGCCTGCAGCTGTTAACTGATCAATTTACCTTATTTACCCCCCCCCATTGCAATTAAATGGCTCCTAGAATTTGTTTTTCATTTGTGGCTCTGCACCTAAGAGGTTCCCTCCCTGTGTTTCCCTCCCCTGCCAGGACGGCTTCAAGCTAGGGAGCCCATAGCTTCCTGCAGCTTTGCCCATTCGCTGCTTGGAAAGAGAGGCCCACAGGTGTTGTCACCTAGGTGTAAGGGTCCTGGGAAGGTGAGGCCAGGATTGGGATAGTTTGAGTGTTTAGAGCATCTGCCTGAGGTCAGAACGATGTAGATCTCTGGGGTAGAAGGGACACAGTGCCAGCATCCTGGGGTGACACTCATCAGAGCCTGAGACCAGAGGGAGGAAGTGGAAGCAGCCCAGCTGCTCAAACCAAGAGCTCTAGCAACACAGAAAGGGGAAAGGCTTTGATTTCCATACCTCAGTTAGGCCTCGCCCATTCCTCTGGAAACCCACACTAGGCTGCCTCTTCCTTTCTGTTCCTTCCAGACATGGATGCCTGGGAGATCTGTGGCTTGGGCTCTGGCTAGAAAGGAAGAACCCCGCAAGGAGATTGGAGGGTCCAGGCTCTGGGACATGGGGTGGGGAGGAAGTGTCCTTCCTGTGCCTCTTCCTGTTCTCTGGGTTCTCCTAGGCCAAAGAAGAGCACACCATGGGTGTGTAGCTGAGGAGTACATGGTGGCTGAGGACCCAAATGGGATGCCTCTGTGTGTGTGTGTGTGTGTGTGTGTGTGTGTGCGCGCGCGCGCACACCTGTGTGCAATCCTGAGTCCTCAGCTTCCAACCCATCCCACACCAAATGCTTCTGGATCCTGGGAGCAGCTTTCATTCACCAGCTAAACACCTGCCATATAGTAATTAATTGCTTGGCCTTGGCAAGAAAGATAAGGATTGGAAACCCAACTTTGATACTCACTGGCCATAGTGGACCTGTGTTACCGTTTTTGGATGCCAGGGCTAACACCCCTCTGTTTCATGCTAAATCCCCCATCAGAAAAGAAACTGCATTAACTATAGAAGCTGAGAAGGCCAGGCCTCTCCCGCTGCTAAGGGTTACACTGGTGTGTAGCTATGAATACATCCAAGTTATCCAGATGCAGGCCTGAAGCCGGCCTGATTCTCACAGTCAAATCAGGGCAGAACCAAGCACAGATGCTGGCCAGCTGGGACTCGCACTCTGCAAATTTGAATGTCTCATTTGCATGGAGGACCTGGAAGGGGACTTTCGATGGGGGCATTCTCCTATATCAGCCACACCACTCTTCCTTTGTCTGGGACTAGACTTACTCTTTGGTCTGTGTCTCCCTTCTTTCTTGAGCAGTAATCCCAGGAAAAATCTTGCCTGTGCCTATTTCCTCTGGGTCTGGCCTAAAGTCTTTTGTCAACCCCAGGCTGGTAAGAGCTGTACTTGAAAAGGGGGGTGTTTTCTGTAATCCCACTGTTGTGACTTGGAGTTTTGCAAAGGGAACAATGCTGAGCTTTTTTTTTGGGGGGGGGTGGACTGGGGATTGAACTCAGGCCCTTGCGCTTGCCAGGCAAGTGCTTATTCTCCAGCGCTTCTCCTTGGCCCACAGGGTGCATTTTATAAGATTTTATAGTGAACCACCCAAAGAATCGTGTGCAAGAAGTGCAGGAAATCTGCCCACACACTAAGGACCCAAGACTTCAGCTGAGGGCCTGGACCCTAATATCCTGCAGGAGCCCAGCTGAAGACCTAGAGTTCATACAGTGCCTCCCACAAGCCCAACTGGAGGCCTAAGAGCCCACAACAAAATCTCATGTAGGTCCACTTTACGTATCTGTGCTGCGGAGCTTCAAAGGTCAGTGGCGGGAGCTAGACCGTCTGCGCCAGCGGGATGAGGGGCTGCACTGGAGCCTGGAAGCAGTGCTCCAGGTGAGCACCAACGCTCCCCTGAAAGCACCACAGCCATCCTCAGCAACAGTGAGGGCCCGAGCTTCCCGTCCGGGAAGCCAGCAGGACAAGCCTCTCCAGGAGGCTGAGCAGCGTCCCACCTTCCCCTCTGGAGCCAGATCTCCCCAAAACGAACCAGTCATTCTCAGCAACAAAGGTCCGGAGCTCCTCCGACGACAAGAATCACCAAAGTTCACCAGGAAAGCCAGCGGGAGAAGGCCACCCAGCAGAGTAGGCCAGGAGAACCAGCGGCTCCCTGATGGCCTGTCAGCAGCTTCTCCAGCTCTGCCTCTTAGCTGCCGCCAGCACTCTTCAGGAGGCCTCCGACACCCAGCGCCACACTGGTTCGGCTCAGCTGGGGGTAACACGTTGACGACCAGCTAACAATCCACTACACGGGGCCACTGATCCAGCTGAGGCCGGCGTCCCGCTGACTGAGCATGGCTCGGGGCCGTGTAGCCTCCAGACTGAGTTCTCGGGACTCCTAGTGGCCTTATTTGCTCCAGGTCTATGGAGATCTATCTATGCATGGTGATATCTGCTCTTTGAAAGTGTACACGGCTACACACTTTGCCAAAGTATAGAGCTGCCTGGCTCCTCCCATGATTGAGACAGAGGATATGTTCTTCACTCCAAAGAGTTCACGTGTACCTGTTTGTAGTCAGCTCCTTCCCCCTAACTCCAGACTCTGGCAACAATTTACCTGGTTTCTCTAATTGCATTTCTGTCTTTTCCAGAATGTTCTATAAATAGAATCGTACAGTATCCTGCCTTGGAGTCTGGCTTCTTTTCCTAAACAGGGCGCTTGCGGGAGTCATCCTTGTTGTTGCACGTGTAATTACTTTGTTCTTTTTTCCACCGAATGGTATTTCATTTTATAAATGCACCAAATGTGTCATCTAGTCACACGAACATTGTTTCCTATTTGTTGTGATCATGAATAAAACTACTACAAATTTCCATAGGTTTTCAGAGGAGCTGAATTACTGAATCATATGGTAAATCACAAAGATACCTGCAAGAGATTGCCAAACACGTCTCCAAAGCGGACTTACCACTTTTCATTTCTATCAACGTTTGAGAATTTCAATTAGTCCACCTTTTATCAATATGTGATAAGGTGTTAGAAGTCCACCCTCGTGGAGGAGTGAAGTTTTATCTCACTGTGTCTTCTTTTGTTTTGTTTGGGCTTTTGTTTTCTGAGGGTTTGTTTTTGCTCGCTTGTGAGCTGGGGTCTTGCTTTCTCAACCAGCCTGACGTTGAACCCTCAGACTGAAGCAAGCTTCTTACCTAGTTGTAACGCTGCTGAGCAACTTCTTATGTCCTTTATCACTTATCTATCCTCTTTTGGAAAGTGTCTGATCAAATCTCTTGCTAATTTTTTAATTGTTTGGGGGGCCTTTTATTTTTGAATTTTTAAGAGTTCGTTCTACATTGTTGGTATTAGTCTTTCATCAAATATGTGTTTTGGCTACAATTCTTGTTACATATCTTGCTTTATCTTGGTCTTAACCATCCAGCAGGAAAGTATTAAACTGAAGTATAAGAAGTAAAACCATATTTTTTTTTTTTGGCGGAACTGGGGTTTGAACTCAGGCCCTTGTACTTGCCACGGAAGCACTTATTCTACTGAGTCATCTCCCCAGCCCCAGTAAAACCATATTATTATGCTGAGTTGTAAAAAACTCAAGTTAACAACTTCTGACACTGCCGGACATATGGAAAACCCAATACTATTATGGACTACTGGACTATTTGGGAATATTTTGCTGAACTCACACACCTATAATATTTAATTGACAAAACTAAACAAAAAAGGGGATATAAATGAATGTATCTGTAGATTCAGAATAGTTCAGATGGATATACAGCAACATTCTCTTAATTCAGTGAATAGAGGGATCTGCTCTAATAGTGTTTGTAAATAGAATATCATGTCTGCATCTCGTACAACAATTAACCACTAAGAAAACAATATGCAATGTATTAATTATTGAAACTGTCCTACTAATTTGATTTGAAACTGTCTCATTACTATTTGTTTCTCAATAAAATTATGGAAAAAAACCCAAATATGTGTTTTGCAGATGTGTTTTTCCAGTCTGTGGCTTGACTTTACTTTCTTAAGTACCTTTCAAAGAACTCAAGTTTTAAATTTTGAGAAAAACTCATTTTATCACTTTTTTCTTCCAGGATGCATTTTCCTTGTATCATAAGAACTACTTACCTAACCCAAAGTATCCAGATTTTATCCTGTTCTGTAGAAATTTTACAGTTTTAGCACTTATACATAGGTCTACGACCCATTGTAAATTAATTTTTATAAATGGTATAGATTGAGGGACTTTGATTTTTGCATATGAAACAAAGCCTTGTTTGAAAAATACTGTCTTTCTCCATTGAATTATCTTAATATTTATATAATAAAATCAATAGATGGGGCTAGAGAGATAGTTCAGTAGAGTAAGTGCTTGCCTGGCAAGTGCAAGGTCCTGAGTTCAGTCCCTGGCACTGCAAAAAAAAAAAAAAAAAAAAAAAAAAAAAAAAATATATATATATATATATATATATATATATATATATATATATATGTATATGTATATGTATCAATAGATACATGTATATATCAGTGTATTTCCAGATTTTATTTGATCTACATGTCTAGCCCTGCTTCAGAACTACATTGCACTGGTTATGATGGTTCTGTAATAATCTTGAAATCAGACAGCGTGAGTCCAACAAGTTTGTTTTTCTTTGTCAACATGATTTTGGTCAGTTAGGTCATTTGGCTGTGTGCATAAATATTAGGGCCAGTTTGTCAGTTTTCCTCCAAAGAAGTCTGGTGGTGTTTTGGTTGGGATTCCATTGAATCTAGAGATCAATAAGTATGGATTGGCAGCTTGAAAATATCGAGCCTTCCTATCCCTAAACACAGTACATCTCCTTTAAGTCCTTTTTAAATTTCTCGTTACCAATATCTTGTACGTTTTATCCTATAAATCTTGTGCATTATTTGTCCTGAAAGTTTTCATGCTTTTTGGTGCTCTCCATAACAGGGTCTTTTTTGTTTGTTTGTTTGTTTGTTTGCTTTTTGTTCTTGTACTTTTTTAGGGATGGGCTACAGGGTGTTCGGGGTCTCACTTCTAGATGGAATAGCAGCGGTCCTCCTGCTTCCGGTCTCCCGGGAGCTGGGATACAGGGAGGCAACCACTCCCAGTCTCCATTGCCGGCACAGCTTGCCCCGGGGTGGGACCGGCACAGCAGGCCCGAATAGTTTCTTTTTTAAAAAGCTTTCAGTGTCCAATTGTTCCATACTAGCATATACAAAGGGAATCAAATAAATCCATTCTAGTCTGTTGATCTTGCATTCCACATTTTGCTAGACTCACTCGTTAGATCGCATGGTGTCCAGAAATCCTGTGGGCTTTCCCTTGTGGCCAACTGTAGGCTTAACAGCTGTTTTGTTTGTTGTACTGAAGCTTGAACAGAGAGCCCACTCCGTGCACTTTATCTCAGCTCTTTATATTTTGAGACAGGGTCTTGCCAAGTCGCTAAATTGCTTGGGCTGGGCTCAAATTGATGGTCCTCCCCCCTTGGCCTCCCCGAGGCCCAGGATCACAGGCATGCGAGGAGACGCCTGCCTTGCTGACAGTTTCATTTTTTTTTTTTATCCCTCTGCTTTTTATGGCTGCATCTGGCCTGCAGCAGCCTAGATGCTGACTGGGAGAGGCGACCGACACCTTTGGGAGGAAGCAGCCCATCTCTTGTCATTAAATACAACGCTGGCTGTAAATTTCGTAGGTACTCTTGATTAGGGTGAGGAGGTTCCCATTAGTCCAACTTTTTTCCAGAGTTTTATCCTGAGTAGGTGCCCAATGGCCTTTCGGTAAATTCATTTTGTGTTTAAATCAGCCGGGATGATTCCTGTTCTAAGTAGATGCCCCAACTGGCCCTGCATCCTTGCAGTCTCAGGCAAGCTCCTTCACCTCATTTGAATAGAAGACTCACATGGAAATTTAAGTCCTTTGATTTTCTCCTCCCTTTTCTCCTCCTCTTCCTTCTCCTCCTCTTTCTCCTTCTTCTCCTCCTCTTTGTCCTCTTCTTCCTCCTCCTCCTCCATTCCTTTTCCTTCTCTCTTTCCTCCTTCTTCTTTTGTCTTTGAGATCACTACACAGTTCAGGCTGGCTTTGAGCTCACTTTGTAGCCCAGGCTGGTCTTGAACTTGCAATGATACTCCTGCCTCAGCCTTCTGAGTGCTGGAATTGTGAGTGTATGCCACCAGGCCTATATGAGTCCTTTAATTTTATCACCTAAAAAGTACAACCATGAGGCAGGCATGGTGACACAACCTCTGTAATCCTAGCACTCAGAAAGCTGAGGCAAGAGGATTGCCACCAGTTTGAGGCCAGCCAAGGCAACACAGTGAATTTGAGGTGAGCCTGAAGTATGTGGTGAGACCCTGTCTCAGAAAACATGCACACATATGCTCATATGCACATACACATACATTCATACATGGCACCGCCAGGACAGCTGGGTGCAGTGGTTCACCTTTATAATCTCAGTACTAAAGAACTGAGATATAACAGGGCCCTCAAATTTAAAGACCCAATTCAGAAATGGGAATCTGAGATGAATACACACTTCTCAGAGAATAAAATTAAAGAAGCGAATAAATATATGAAAAAATGTTCCACATTGCTAGCCATCTGTTAAATGCAAATAAAAACAACACCGAGATACCATCTCACTCCAGAAAGAATGGCTATCATAAGGAAATCAACCAACAACAAATGTTGGAGAGGTTGTGGGGAAAAGGGAACACTTCTTCACTGCTGGTGGGAATGTAGACTGGTGCAACCATTGTGGAGGTCAGTGTGGAGACTCCTCAAAAGATTAGGACTGGAAATCCCATTCAAGCCAGCTATCCCCCTACTGGGAATTTTCCCAGAGGAACTGAAAACATTATATCATAGTGATATATGTGTACCTATGTTTATGGCAGCACAATTTTGTGATAGCAAAATCTTGGAAAAAACCAAGATGTCCATCACATGAGGAATGGTTGAAAAAGATGTGGTATTTCTATATAATGGAGTATTACTCAGCTATTAAGAATGATAAGTTTGAAGCATTTATATTGAAGTGGATGCCACTTGAACATATACTCATAAGTGAAACAAACCAGACACACATGTGCAAATATCATATAGTCTCCCTAGTATAAGAAGTCAAAAGAAGAAATACAAATAGAAATGTACAACAATAACTAAAAACAATTGAGTCAGATAGGGCAAAGTGAACGGCATATGCTGCAGGGTACTAATCAGCTTTTTTTCTGGATGGTTAACAACCTAAGTTCACAGATCAAAATTGGAGAAATACAAGAGCCGCGAGGCCAGCCAACATTTTGGACCTAGCCTTTCAAGGTCAATGAAGACTCAGGACATAGGAGAACCTGTACTGTAACCTCATGAAACTCAGTTGTGCCCCAAATTTTCTGATCAAGGAGATTATGGAGCCACAGAGCAAGGAGATCAATGATCTATAGTGTACCTGGGGAGAGTCACATGGAGAGAAAACTTTCTCTCAGGCTCTCACAGAGAGCAAACTGGTCAAGCATTGGCCGTGACTCATCCACATGGATGACACAGACAAAGGATCTACAGAGTAAGGTACAGGATTACAAGATAAACCCTGAGGGGCCTTCACTGACCTCATCAGAAACAAAAACTACATGTTTTGCTACATAGATCTTGCTCTATTTCAGTCTTAACCATCCAGCAGAAAAATGAAGTATACAATGCGGGGCCATAATAATAAGTTGAGCTATAAATGGCTACAGTCAACAACTTCTTCAGATAACTCACCATTATTATGGAATGCTGGACTGTGTTGGATTGTGTCACCGAGTTTAGGCACCTAAATTGGTTTAATGACAATGGAGTGCCCATCTTTGACAGGTGTAGACAAAGGAAAGGGTATAGAAAGGAAGAATCATGATGTGTGTGTATAGACAGTACAGTTAGGATAAATATGCCGTGCTTCTGCATAATTCTATGGGAAGCAAGATTTACACCAATAGTGGTTGGACAAGATATTATGTTGGCTTCTAGTCTACGGACGACCACTAGGAAAATTAACAAGGTAGAAAATATTAATTATTGAATCTGTGATATAA